>JAOEGS010004845.1:19233-45285 GCA_025447755.1 Corythornis vintsioides | reverse complement strand
ACCCCCCCCTCCTTCCCCACCTACCTCCCCCCAGCAGCCCTGGGGAGAAGATGGGTGAGGTGATAAAGGGAGCTGCGTGCGAGGGCACACGTGTGTGTACAGACACACAGACACCAGCTCCTCTGCAGCCCAGCCTGGTGTAACTACCTCATCATTCCTGACCCCTGGATGGGCTGTGCCATGGGGAAAAGCCCCTTTTCATGGGCAATGGTCAGGAATCAGAGAGTTAGAGAACCACAGACTGGTTTGGGTTAGAAGGAATTTTTTTTTGCAGGGACATTTGCAACCAGAGCAGGTTGCTCAGAGCCCCTGCCAACTGCTCCTGGGAGCTGCAATGTGGGCCCCAGAACAACCTGAGAGGCTGAAGAGGCTGATGAGATGTGATGGACACTGTGATGGACTGGTAATTGGTATTTCATGCGTGCGGGTTTGATAGCGTCTGCTGGGAGGTTAATTAACAGTTCATTTATCCCCCAGAAGTACTGAGTAAGAGTCTATTGACTGATCTTGTTCACTCAGCATTGCACAGAATCCCAGCAATGGTGGGAGCTGGAAGGGACCTTGGGGGGATCATCTGGTGCCACTCCCCTGCTCCACCCAGCAGGGGCACCCAGAGCAGGGCCCAGCAGGGCAGTGTCCAGGGGGGTTGGGATCTCTCCAGAGAAGGAGACTCCACAACCTCTCTGGGCAGCCTGGGACAGGCTCTGACACCCTCACACCAAAGAACTTTCTCCTTCTGCTCAGATGGAACCTCCTGGGTTCCACTTTGTACCCCTTGTCCTGCAGGGGAAGTTGCCCATGAGCCTCTGCCCCCATTAGAGATGTCTTCCATTTGTTCTTGCAGTGTTATTTGGAAAATAAAAACCCTTAAATTCAGCCCAAAACGGTCTCAAGGAAGAACTGGGGAGGTCACCCACTATGCTGAGATTATCCTGAGGCTCTAACTGGGTTGGGTGGGAGCTCCCTGGACTGATCAGCAACGTGGGGGAGCCTGCGAGGGACCAGGCAGCCGGGGCTGTCCCAGATGTTGCTTCCACAGATGTTTTGAGCTCTGGGATCTTGCTCAGAGCAGAGCAACTGTGGGTGGGATTGGGTCAGACCCAGCAAGGGCTTTGATTCTGATGATCCCTTAGTGCTGCCTGGCCCATGAGCACAGCCCAGGGCAGCATCACTGCCTCCCCTGGCCTCGTGTCCCCCCCATGACAGCCCTGGGACGGCCACCCGGGCACTGGATCTGCTGGTGGGCCCTGCACAGCTGTCTGGGATGGGATGCTGCAGTTTGACCTTCCTGGCTTTGCTCTTCATCTTTCTTTGCAACTCAGGGTTTCCAGAAGCACAGCAGCATTTACAGCTTTGCCTCCTACAGACGAGCGAGCTGGGGGCTGCTGGTGCTTCGTGGTTTGTCCAGCAGTGATCAAGGGGACACAAATGACATCAGTGTGCTGTGCCTGCTGGCCTTGCAGATCTGTTCTTGGTGAGTCAGATGGGGCACCACCCCCCTCACATGGTCCCTTCTCCTGCTGACTTCATGTTGACTCATCCCTGCTTTGAAATTTTCCACCTTTGCATCCATTCCTAGGACTAAAGGGCAAGGAGAGGCACCAACTGGAACCCAGGAGGTTCCACCTGAGCAGGAGGAAAAGGTTCTTTGGTGTGAGGGTGTCAGAGCCTGGCCCAGGCTGCCCAGAGAGGTTGTGGAGTCTCCTTCTCTGGAGAGATCCCAACCCCCCTGGACACTGCACTGCTGGGCCCAGCTCTGGGTGACCCTGCTGGATGGAGCAGGGGGGTGGCACCAGAGCATCTCCAGAGGACCCTTCCAACCCTCATCATGCTGGGATTCTGGGATTTCTAATATCTGAACCATCAAAGAGCCACATCTGCTGAGGGCAGCTGGGACACCAAGGATGTGTCCCTGCCACACTGGGACCAGAGTAAGGAGCAGTCACAAATTATGGCAATGCTCAGCTCGGTGCAGACTTGCTGGCTCCCCCAGATAGGCTGTACCAGGGGATAATATATTTATCTGCAAGGAAGGTATAAGGCCACAAGTCCAAAGCTACAAATCCTCACAAGTGAGTATTAATGGATTATGCCTCTGCAATCCATTGCATGTTCTGGTTATACAACAGAAAATTGGGATAATAAACTAGCTCTTAGTGTCAAAATGTAATTAAACTGCTTCAGTGAGCCTTGAGAACAGCCCAGCTGCTTTGTGCCACCATAAAGCATTTCAACACTGCTGGGCCCTTTCCTTGGGTGCCTACAGGAGAGCTCCTGGATTCAGCCACAGCACCTGCACCAGGGTGTTTGTGTGAACATGGGTCCCAACTTCCCACTGATGGATGCTCTCAAAGAATCCCAGCACAGTGGGGTCTGGAAGAACCCTCTGGAGATGCTCTGGTGCCACCCCCATGCTTCATCCAGCAGGGTCACCCAGAGCAGGGCCCAGCAGTGCAGTGTCCAGGGGGGTTGGAATCTCTCCAGAGAAGGAGACTCCACAACCTCTCTGGGCAACCTGGGCCAGGCTCTGACAGGAACAGGAGAACCTCCTTTGACCTCCTGCCCACCCTCTTCTTTATGCCCCCCCCCCAGAAGCCCATTGCCCTTCTTGGCCATCTGAGCCCATTGTTGGCTCATGGGCACCTCGTTGTCCCCCAGCACTCCCAGGTCCTTCTCAGCAGAGCTGCTTCCCAGCAGGTCCCCTCTCCCCTGTACTGGTGCAGGGGGTTATTCCTCCTTATGGACAGTTCCCTGCCCTTGCCCTGGTTGAACTTCATGATTTTCCTCCTGCATTAGGGATGGGGGACACATGCTTGGGGACCGGCAGCAACCCTTGCTTTACTTTCATGAGCATCCTCTCTGCTCACTGCTCCTGCCTGTCCAGGTCTCACTAGAAAACCCTTCTCCAGGGAGGTTATTTTTTTCTCTAGAAGGGTTTTCCTCCCCCCAGTGCAGAATGGGCCCCGGTGATGCTCTGCAGCTCTGCGCCGCGGGTCCCTCCGATGCCTCCCGGCGTCCCCGTAATCCCCAAAAAGCAGCTCGCAAATTCCTCCGGGCCAGGGTAGAGCTTTGCATGCTAATGTGGGAGGGCAGAGCGGGGGATTAGCCGCCGTCCCACCCCCGGAGCGGCTCCCTGGCCCAGACACCCCGGCAGATGCCGGGACCTCTGCCTGCTTTATGCGCCGCTTGCTGGAATAAGTCGCTTTTCCCCCTCCCCTTTTCCTAACACTTAACCTCATGATCCTCCCTCTTTGAACGCACACAATTTTGGCACGCAGCTCTGCGGACCACCCTCAAAAGCAAATCTCTTTAATTTATGGAGAGGCTCGGCTTAAAACATGCGAGGTTGGTTTTTTTTTTTCTTAGCTTTTTTTTTTTTTTTAGCGTTTTTTTTCCCCCCTTTTGCATTTTGTCCTGGCTATAAATTTTTAATGACAGTTTAGAAAACACGAGCAAATCATCGGTGACGGTTTTATCACCTGCCTCATACTGGAGATTAGAAACCCCCCAGAAACACTGGGAGCAGCAGCATCTCAGCTGCCAATCAGGCTGGGGGGGAGGGCAGGAACCCCTACAATTGTACAGGAGCCCATCTGCCACCAGCAACACCCCCAAGCAGGGGCATTTTGGGGGTGACACACTCAGGGACATGAGTGCATGGGGCTGGAGCTCTGCCCTTCCCACAGCAGAGCCAGGACTGAGCCAGCCCCAGCTCCAAAGACCCTCCCCAACTCCAAAGTCCCAAGATCTCCACCTGTGTTGTGGGTGCTGGAAGCAGCTTGGCCGTGTCCCCAGGGCTGTGGTGGGAAGCCCATCACCAACCCCAGGGATTGGGCACAAAGCCTGCTGAGAAAATAAAAGATGAGAAATAAAAGCCTGAGTAGGGATTTTTTTCCTTCTGAAGATGCTAAAAATGTTCTGTCTCTGACATACCCAAAATGGAATTTCATGTTGACAAATGGTGTTTAGGGCTTTTTTTGTTTTGTTTGCTTGGGTTTTTTTTTTCCTGTTTTTGAAATGTAAAATGGCTGAGCTTTTAAAGGTTGAAAGGATGTTTAATTAACCTAAAAGACCCACAGTTCCTCCTAGGTCAGGCAACAAGGTTTAGGTGCCTCTAGACAGGCTTCTGAAGCAGTCCCACCCAGTCTAGGATGGTTTGACCCACACTATTCCCTCCTCCACCCCCTGGGCCTTGTTCTTACGTGAGGGGCTTCACTTTTGGCTGGGTTAAGATATACACAGTCCCCTTGCATCCCACCCAGCGAGCCCCCCCACCCCTTCATCCTCCATGTAACCACTCAGAAAACAAGGTCTGTTCATCCTCCAGGTCCCTGGAGGACATATCCAGTGGTTCCCAGCAACCCTGGGATGCCTGGACATGCTCTGTGAGCTCTGCACCTTCACGTTCATTGGGTTCCCATCAGGTGGGGCCAGCATGAAACCCATTGCTTGGACGTTTAGGAGGATCCTCCAAAGTTGTAATCTCATCAAGGAGACATTGCAAGAGCTTGACAAGGGCCGTTTCCCATAAATCCACACTGATTGGCATTAATTGCACTGTTCTCCTCTGACTCTCTATTAATTGAGTCCCGTATCAGCTGTTCCATTATTTTTCCTGGGATCGATGTCAGCCTGACAGGCCTGTAATTACCTGGGTCATCTTGTCTGCCCTTTTAAAATACCAGCACAACATTAGCTTTCTCCCAGCCCTCTGGAACCACCCCGCTCTTCAAAGACTTATTGAAAATCAACATTAATGGCCCAACCGTTACCCTTGGCCAACTGTTTTTAAAGCTCCTTGGCTGCAGCTGAGCCTGACCTGCCGATTTCCACACGCCCCGGGGGTTTAGCAACTGCTTAACGTTGGAGGGAGTTACTGTGAGGACGGGAAGCCTTTCATCACCAACCACGGATCTGAACCCTTGGCTTCCTCCCAACCACCCGACCAACAGCCATGGGACACCTCTGCCCTTTCTGCATCCGCCTCCTGTGGGTCAGCAATCCATTGTCAGCATGCCCTAACTTCAAAAAGTCTTCTCCTCAGCTTGATCTGGCATTAATTTTCCACTTTAATCCATTGATTTTAAACAGTCTGAGTTCAGTGCTTTTCTCATCGCCCCTGATGTTATGCAGACTGGTCTTTGCTGTCCTCCTTGGCAAGGACCAAACTGCTCCTCAAACCTGAACCGAGCTGAAGCTCTGGCCTTACAGCAAAGCCACCAACAGGAACAAGAGGAATCAGCTCCTAAGAGCTTGCAGAGTAGCGAGTCAGGACTCCTCCAGGAACCCAGCAGAGATGCATCAGTGCAGGTACCACAGCGAGCAAAGAGTTACTGCCTGTCCTCTCTCCCAGTGCTGGTTGGAACAGGGAATTGCTGGAACAGGTTAAGATAATGTTCATTTGTCTTCATTAGGCACAGGAAACGAGGGAAGGAGCAGCAGAGCAGCCCAACAAGGGGCCCTTTTCAAGGATCATTGTGCCTTTCTCCCAGGTAATAGAGACAAATGGAAATGGCTCTGAACGTGTGTAGGTCACCCCGGGTGGGCGCGGGCTCTGCAGCCCAGTGTCTGCCCAGAGAAAACCTGCAGGCAGCAGTGGGAGCACCACGGAGACCAGCTCAGGAAGGGGCTGTTTCCACAACACAGTTTTATTTACATCAACAACAACAGGAGGAGAGGACGTGACTGGAACCTGGCAGGTGCTTCACTCTGATGGGTGCTGAGTATCACAGAATCCCAGCATGTTGGGGGCTGGAAGGGCCCTCTGGAGATGAGCTGGTGCCACCACCCTGCTCCAGCAGGATCACCCAGAGCAGGGCCCAGCAGTGCAGTGTCCAGGGGAGTTGGGAATCTCTCCAGGAAGGAGACTCCACAACCTCTCTGGGCAGCCTGGAACTGGCTCTGACACCCTCACATCAAATAAGTTTGTCTTCCTGCTCAGGTGGAACCTCCTGCGTTCCAGTTTGTACCTGTAGCACCTTGTCCTATTACTGGGCACCACTGACCAGAATCTGGCCCCATCCTCTTGCTCCCTGGGGGCCCTTTATCTTCCCCTCTCAGGCTGCTCTTCTCCAGCTGCACAGCCCCAGGGCTCTCAGCCTGTCCTGGGCACAGAGATGCCCCAGGCCCCTCAGCATCTTCCCAGCCTCTGCTGGACTCTCTCCAGAAGCTCCTTGTCTCTTTTGAACTGTGTATCCCAGCACTGGACCCAGTACTCCAGAGATGGCCATGCTGGGGCAGAACAGAAAAGGAGAAGAGCCTCCTTTGTCCCCATCGGAGGTGTCGTCAACTTGCCAGGATCCCCTGGCCCAGTCTTGGCCCCTGGTGGGACAAGGACAGGATTTCTGCTCCCTCCCAGGGTGCTGCAAACTTCTGTGTTCCCAGCAGCTGTTTGCTTACACCACTGGGCCACGACGACACCATAAATCCCAGCGAGCCCAGCAAACACAATAAGCGATTGTTGTCCGACAGTGCCGACCGCTTTGAACCAGCACGCAACCTTCTGCAGAGGGAAGCTGGGGCTGAAAACTCCTCCCGTGCCCCTGCCAGCCACCCCCCATCCCCAGGCCGCCTGCTCGCAGCTCTGTTTATGGCCTGGCAGCAATTATACCTAGCCACAGCTCTCCTTAATTGGCAGTAATGGATAGCCACATGAGTATTCGGGTATATGAAGAAGGTTAATTGGTGTGGGCTGGGCACGCTTCTGAGGCTGCCCCAGCACCCAGAGAATGTGGCCGCTTGGCATGGCACCAGTGGGGCTCCCAGCTGAGGGTATGGCTCACACCAATCCCACCCACTCCCAGCATCTGAACCTTCAGGACCCTGCTCATCTTGTTTCTACAGACTCCTTCCCATCTTCACTCCTCCAATTTTTACCGTTTTTAACAATTAATCTATACCTGTTTCCATCAGCCTGATGCAGGATGAGGCAAAGAGGTTTCTCTGGCTCCTGAGCAGTGATGGTGTCCCCAGGGTGCAGCTGTCACCCACAGCTCTCCACTGATGCTGCCGCTGGTGACCACACAGGTAGGAGGGAGGTTCTGTGGGGAGCAGGGATGAGCTCTGACTCCTCTGCCTTTTGGGAGCAGATGGAGAAGTGTCAACAGCCCCACTCCAACAGGTCTCTGCTCTGCTGAGGCCTCCAGAGCTGGACCTAGCCCTGCAAGGGGATCTCCTCAGAGCACAGGGAGCAGGGCTGCTCTTGACCCCTTCACCCCCAGCCTGGGTACCTGTGAGCAGAATCTAGTGCTTGGGTTGCTTGAACCTCATGGGTTCATGGAACCAGCTCTGCAGCCTGTGCAGGTCCCTCTGGGTGGAACCTGTCCCTCGGGGTGTCACCTGCAGACTTGTTGGGGATGCCTCAACCCTAACTGGGCCCCACTTACCCACTGCTGCTGAGCAGCTGGCAGAAACACACCTGTAAAGCAGAGTCACTGCAGGATTGACCGACAAAGTGGGTGTTTGCCCCCACAGCGAGGTGCCGGGCTCGGGAGTTGACAGAGAGGGGTTTGCTTTTCCTCCTCCTCTATTTTTATCTCCATGCAGCAGCTCTTCCAACTGCTGGGAGAAGAACCAAGTGTGCACAGCGGAGGAAAGGAAATATTGATGCAAGGGACCATGCCTGCGGCTGAGCACGGTGTGCCGGGTGCTCCAGCACCACCAGTACTGCGGCCGCTGCAGAGAGAGGACACGCAGCACCCCCCTCCTCATCCTCCCACCCACCTACCCCTTGGCAGCGGCTTTAAAGGAGCAATTGTGTCTGAACGCAGAGCCCCGGAGTAAGAAAACAAATCCCAGCAATGCTCTGAGAGCGAGCGGCTGAGCCCAGCGCTGCAGAAACCACTTCATCTTCAGCAGCTCTTGGTGCAAGGCCACTGCAAAAAGGTTATCTTGATCGTGGGGGATTTAAAGTTTTTTCATTTCTTGGTTAAAAAAATAAAATAAAAAAATGAGCCGTTTTGTAACCGCTCCTCTGGTGTTTAATTCTCCAAAGCAAGTCTGAACTTCAGGAATGTCAAGCGAGGCTAAGCACTTGCCCTAGCATCACGACCAGACAAAAGCTGACACTTTCTGGCATTAAATCGCTAAGAGACAGTCAAGGACTCTTCAATTCGGCTGCAAATTGTGTGACCAAGTTGGAAAACACAAACCACAAGCTTTCCTTGGCCTGAACGCACCCATAATCAGATAAAACCAGAGGGGGAAAAAAAACCCAAAACAACCAAAGAAGCAACAAGAAGAAAAAAACCCAACCAACCAACCAAAACCCAAACAAACTAAACAAACAACTCACAAAAAGCCTATTAAAAAAAAACCAACCCAACAACAAACACACAAAACCCCAACCACACAACAAACCAAAAAGCACTAAAAAAACATCCTGAAACATCATTTTCAACATGTTTCGATGCGTGAGTTGGAACTAGATGATCTCTAAGGTCCCTTCCAGACCAAACTATCCCGTGATTGGATGTGGAAAGGGTGGGAAAAGCTCTCGGCTTTGGCTCTCCCACTGCTCCAGTTACCTCCCCCATGTCCCCGGACTCATGAGTGCTTGCTCTCCAGCTGGGCGATGCAGCAGTTGGCAGGAGGGGTGAATTTAATGCCCGAGTTTTCAGGCTGGGATCGGGCCCCAGAGCATCAAGTGGATCCTCTGTGGAGCGGTACCCAACCCCGATTGGGAGGGTGTTGGGGCCGAGGCTTGGAGCCATCCATTGTGGTCACAGAAATGTTTAGGAATCAGCCGTTTAATGAGAACAAAAGGAATTAATTGGTGGTTTAGGCCTAATGAGACCGCTGTACAAATTAACCGTCCTCATCAGCAGAAACAAACAGAGCCCTTAAACGAATCGCGCCCGGAGAGCCTTTGCGGGGTGATGGAGAGGGGGTCGGGAGGGACCATCTGCGCATCCCGGCACAGGCAGCGGGCGGGAGCCGAGCTCCAGGGAGGGCGTGGGGGTGGAAACCAACCCCAGATCTCAATAAAGCATAAATTCTCCTTTTTATTCATCCAGGCCCAGCTTGACACCACCATCTTACCGCCGAGATAAAGGCGAAACCCACTCGCATTTGCATCTGAAAGGGGCGAGACGCGGCCCCTCGCTCGGGAGCCGGAGAGGGGTCTCGGGGGGCGTTTAGCCCCTATTGAGACCGGCACAAAGGGGGCCCCCACCCCCCCCCCCAGCCCGGCTGCCGGACCCTGGGTATCCGTCACACAGCCCGTTTGTTCCCGCTGTTTACTTAAGACGTTCCTCAATTCCCAGCGAGGATTTGTATTTCGGGGTTGGTTTACTTCTGCTCACAGGCTGGAAAAAAAAAAAAAGGGGGGGGGGGTGGTTAGAAAAAAAGGAAAAAAAAAAAAAAAGAAAAAAAATCTGTCTGATCTTTAATAATCAAAGTAATTAGAATAATCCTTTCAGGGTTGAATGGGGGATTATTTCTTCGTGTCATTTTAGTTTCATCCTCATTTGGGCTCATAAAATGTGGAAAAAGCACTTCAAAAGCCCCACTGTAGTCCCCGGCCCTTCACGCTCTTGAAAATTCCCACCCAGGCGCCTGCCGAGCCCCCGTTCTCAGGGAAACCGCCGGCCCCGGCCTGTTCGGCTGCAGCAAATTTATTTATTTCGGCGGTGGTCAAATAAACACCGGGTCCGGGGAGATTTGTGGATCGTTTGTTGTTTCGCTGTCTTGGGCAGATAAGGAAACCTTTGATGAAGTGAAGGGACTTTGTGTGTCTAATCTGAGCCCAGCAGCTACACGCAGCGATTGTAAAATGCTGCGGTGTCTGCAGGGAACAGTAATTACATAGGAGGATTAAAAGGTCCTAAACCTCACCTATATTTCACTTTTGTAAACTAGCGAGGAACAAAGAATTCTTGGCTGGCCCAGAGGAAAGAATAATTGACACAATTCGCAGGCGTGGGATTATTATAATGTAAATAAACGAAGGGAAGAGGACAAAACTAATTTAGGCCTGAAACTTTTCATCTGGCATTTAACAAGGGGGGATAAACACAGCTTCCAAAAGAGACATCTCAAAAAAAATCGAACCCAACCCCCCTCCCCCTTTCCCTTTTGCCCCAACGGTCACCCCCTGCCACTCGAGGTGCAGCTCCCCAGGGTCTGGGATTGACCTGGATGGGGGTAAAAAAGAGAGGGGGCTGGGAAGTGCTGCCTAGATATTCTGGGATGCTTTAATGCCCTGGGAAGCTCCTCTGCTGCAGGATCTTCATCCCCACTGATGTGGTCATGGCCCTGGTTAATGGCTGGAGGGGTGAGCATGGTGGTGGTAGGAGGGATAAGTGTCATGACAGCTCAGGGGATGAGCATCATGGGGGCTAGAGCACAACATGCATGGGAATTATACACGAGCAGGGGGAAAAAAAGTCACTCCTGGTTTGTATCAGCAGGACCAGGGCAGGGATCATCCCCCTGGGCTGGCACTGGGGAGGCCAGCCCTCAAAATCCTGGGGTCAGGTTTGGGCCCCTCACTCCCAACATTGATAGGCTGGAGTGTGGCCAGAGAAGGGCAATGGAGCTGGGGAAGGGTCTGGAGCAGGAGTGTGGGGAGGAGCAGCTGAGGGACCTGGACTTGTTGAGCCTGGAGAGAAGGAGGCTCAGGTTCTGGGGGAGTCCATATGATCCCTGGAGGGGTTTCTAAGCCGTGGAGCTGTGGTGCTGAGGGCCATGGGGCAGTGGTGCCCTGGCAGTGCATGGGGCAGTGGTGCCCTGGCAGTGCTGTGGGAACAGTTGGACTCCATGATCTTCAAGGTCTTTTCCAACCCAGATGATTCTGGAATTCTACAATTCCAAATTAAAACAAAAAAAAAACCAAACAAAAAAAACCAAAAACAAAAGCAAAAAACAAACCCAGCGCTGTTATGCTCTTTTTTGCCACCTCAACTCTGCATTTCATCTGAGGAAAATTGCTCAGGCTCCCATCCGAGGTTGAACCCCAGGAAGCGCTGGGAGCAGCGCAGGAATGAGCCCAGTTCCTGGTTTCTTGGAATCCAGGTTGCATTTCCCAGCAGCTGCCGCCGCTGATAATCCACCTCCAGGAGCAGCCAGTCCTGTCCTCCCTCCCCTCCCATGGAAGATCAAAACCAAAGGAGGGGAGCAGAAGCAGAGGAGCCTTCCCGTGGCGGGGTGCACGTGAGCGCGCCCGGCGTTGCTCCCGCGCTGGCATCCAGCCCTTGTCCCCGTGTCACCAGGTTGCTACGGGCAGGGGGGAAAACACGCCGGGCTGGGGGCTTTAAATTATGAACAATTATCAGCGGGGAAAATGACAAGAATGAGAAAATTAACAAAGAGCTCAATACATTCGGCTAAATGACTAACATAAATGCATTCCTATTAGGCAGTCAATATTGGGCTGGCAGCTCCTGTCTGTGCCTATTTCTCATTAGACAAAGCCTTGACCTTGACCTCATTGTCCTGTTTGCCGGGAGACAGAATCCCATAACAACTCGTTTGGCGAATGTATTGGACCAGTAATCCATAAATATTGATTCATTGTTTGCAGTGTAATTTAAATGTCAGTTATAAGCCCAGGGCAGATAAAGATCTGTATCAACAATAAAACTGGATAGAGGCTATAAATCCCCCAGGGCAGGCTGGGTTAAAAAGGATATGCCATGCACACAGCCTTTAAAAGAAAAAGTAAAACCAAAGAGGGGAAAAAAAGAATCCAAAACTAAACAAAACCAAAGAACAACCCACATTTCCTATACATTAGAAGGAAGAAGGTCTTAAGCTGCACTTGATGATCTCAAAGGTCTATTCCAGCCTCAACAAAAATTCTGTATAAGGAGGATCTGGGCAGCCAACCCCAAACTGGGTGGCCCCAATCCTGTGACCCCTTTTGTCCTTCCACCCTCCTACTGGGACATGAGGGCCCAGTGATGCTCCCCATTTCAACTACACCCCCTCTTTCCTTGATACTCTTTCTCCTCCTCCTTTTCTTCCTCCTCCTCTCATCTCCAAGCTACAGGACTCCAGGTCCAGTTCTCCCAGCACTCCACAGGCAGACACAAGGTGATCCTCAAAATGAGCTTTATTTTTTTGCCCTCAAACAAGAGGAGAGGACAAATTCAACCAGTAACTGAGTAGAGAGAAAAAAAAATCAGTTTTTGCCTTTTATGTTGTTTTGTAGCTCTGTGGAAGCAGCAAGCATCAGTGTCATTGTGGCTGATATAGAGATGCAAAACTAGTGTTTGAACAACAAGTCCTCCTTTTTGCCTAACAGACTTGGCTCTGACCACACTGGGGTTGAGGACCCAGACCCTCAGAACAACATTTCCCCCCACCCCAGGCTGCAGCACCCAATGGACAGGAGCCCTCCTTTCATCTGGTGCCCTGGGACCATGCCAGCCCTGGACAGGGCACAAAAAAAACCCAAATAAAACCCAAGAAAAAGAGAGAAACAGCCTCAAAAGCAAGGCCTGGGGTCTGTGGAGATGCAGACAGACAAACCCACGTTGCCTCTGCTGCTAAATCTGGCTGAGCACCAAGTGGCATTTAATGAAGTGCCGGGGCGAGGCGGTGGCCGGGTTTTGCCCCTGCAGATGCTTATCCTTCTGCCTTGGTCTATTCCTTCTAAACATTTAATTACACTTCCAGTTATTTCCCTGTTAAGGCTGGATGCTGGTGGACTAATCGACAGAGCAAATCCTATTGACAGAGCTGATAAGGAGCCACAGCCCACAGCTGCCGGGCTGGACAGAGGGAGCTCAGGCAGCCCTGGCTCCCCCTGCTCCCCTGGCATATGGGGACCTTCTGTGGCCTCCCCGACCCCCACGGCCCCAGCATTTGGCAGTTGGTTCCCAACACAAAGGCTCAGCCAGCCCATGTGATCGGCGGGCCAAGGATAGGGAGGATCTGATCCTCCCTCCTGCCACAGCCTTCTTGCCTCCTCAAAGCCCCAAAACAGCCCTCACCCACTGTCTGGCACCACAGCACGGGGTGCTGGCAGCTCTGTGGGATGTGGCTACCACCAGGCTGGGTGCTACAGCATGGGATGCCATGGGGTGATGGCAAATGACACCGAGCATGTCACCATCAGACATGGCAAGGAGGGATGCCCAGCTTGGCTCCAGCATGCATGGGTTGGAGGGATTACAAACCCAGCACGGTAGAGACTGGAAGGGACCTCTAGAGACCATCTTGCGCCACCAGCAGGGTCACCCAGAGCAGGGCCCAGCAGTGCAGTGTCCAGTTGGGTTGGGAATCTCCCCAGAGAAGGAGACTCCACAACCTCTCTGGGCAGCCTGGGACAGGCTCTGACACCCTCACACCAAAGAACTTTCTCCTCCTGCTCAGATTGTGTTTCAGTTTGTGCCTGTTGTCCCTTGTCCTTTCACTGGGCACCATTGACAAGACTTTGGCTGCATCCTCTTGACCCCCACCCATCAGATACTGGTTAGCACTGAGATCATCCCCTCTCAAAGAGATGCCCAGCACAACTCCAGCGCACATGGGAAGGAGGGATGCTCAGCACACCTCTGGCAGACCAGCACTGGGAAGAGGTTCAGCTCTGTTCCTACACTGAGGGGTCCTTATTGGAAGCTGAATGTCAGGATTCAGGATAGGAAAGTGTTCCAAGGGCATTTCCCCCCGGGACTGAGAGCTGCACTGTACAAGGAGGCAGAAGGGGATTGCTACTCATCTTCCCCAGTACTGGAGGAGGCTCCTTGGAGGGATCCCCAGTGTCACAGCACATGCCAAGTGGAGGTCTGGGACCTCCTGCTGATGCTGCCAGGCTTGGCTCTCTCCAGGCTCTGAAGAAACCAGACCTACTTCTCCCCTGCAGTAAAGGGCCTTGAAGTGATGTGGGGGGAACACACCACAGGCTTTGGGGGTCCTGATACAGCAGCAGCCTCTGCTCCCTCCTGCTGAGGCTCAGTCAGGAGGATTCACTGGAGGTTTCCCCAGCCTGGGGCTTCTCCAGCCTTCACTCGCTGGTGCCACAGCCCAGCACTGAAGCTCCAGAGAGAAAACATACCTCATTTTCTCCAAAATAGTCCTGCTCTCACCACACACCCCTTCAAACAGCCCATTGGATCTGCTGCATTTTGCACAGCTCCACAACAAGAAGAGCTCAGCCCCATCTCCTTCCACCAGACCCACTGGTGCGGATCAGGCTGCACGTGAAAGCCTTTCCTCAGCCTTCTCCTTGTCTCCTGGAAAAGAGAAACAAATTCCTAGTTCTCTCTTTCAAATCCACTCTTTCTCCTGCAGATCTAGGTAAACTTGGAGCTCAGACCCATTACACATTCAGATGTGAACAGAGAGAAATTGGAAATGTTTCTTTTTCCTGCAGACAGAACTTCACAGTTTCTCCCAGTGGTATTGTTTTTATGCAACACACTACAGGTTTTTTTTTTTGTTTTGGCTTTTTTTTTTCTTTAACAGCCATTTAAATTTTTTTATAGTCTAATATCTCTCTGAAGCAGTCACAGACACTGAGCTCATTATTTATTGAGCTTTATCAGTGACTTTAAAAGAAATCTTTTATATCAGATTTGCAGCATCATAATCTCCTTAGTCTATTTGACAGGAAGAAAAACCACAGTGCATAAACTCCTTTACTGCCTCTGAATATGAGTTAAAGGAAATAAATTTTGGGGGAGTTGAAGGAGAAAATCTTGGAGATTAAACAGACAGGTGGGACATGCACCTCTCCTGGTGGTGGGATTTTATCTCCTACATCTGAGAGGAAGAAAAAAAGAACAGTCTCTTCTCCTGGGCTTTCCAAAAAGCACATGTCTGTCTCAGATGGGCACAAGACCTTCAGGATGGAGTGGTGCACAGAACCCCCCAGCCCTGGGTCCCCCATGATGGGCATCAACCGAGTCACTCACCCCTGAAATGAAATTGGAGCCAGGGGGTGGCCGGGCTCTGCTCCCAAGGAACAAGAGACAAGAGGAACCAGCCTTGAGTTGCCCCAGGGGAGGTTTAGGTTGAAGCTGAGGAACAATTTCTTCCCCTCCAGGGCTGTCCCGGGCTGCCCAGGGCAGGGGTGGAGTCCTTGTGACCCCTTGAGGGGTTTCAGGCTGTGGTGCTGAGGGCCATGCGGCAGTGGTGCCCTGGCAGTGCTGGGGGAACAGTTGGACTGGATGATCTAAAAAGTCATTTCCAATCAAAACAATTCTAGAATTCTAAAATGACTTGACAAGACAAAGAAATCCTTTTCTGTAGGGTCCAAATACCAGCTTTCTCTAACAGAAGTGGTAAACCATAATATCTACCAACAGAGCCAATACAGGCTCCAAAGGAAGATATGTGGGCACAACTGTCCTTTGCTCCATCTCCAACAGCCAAGCTTGGTGGCAAAGCCACCCTGGGAAAACCCCAAGGCTGGACCACGAACACAGCCTCTGGCCACACTCAGCCTCACCCCAAACCAGATCATCAGCTCCATATGTGCTCTGTGGGGCGAGTTTTATCTCTGGAATTAATATAAACATCCCTTGGAAGTGTTCATCCAAGTCCCAGTCACCATGGGGCGAGGGGAGGCTAGTGAGGGATGCTGCCAAAGGGCATGGGCAGCCCCCACGACCTTCTCTTGTGGTCTGGAGGTTTGCACACCCTAAATCTCCTGAGGCTCAGGGGCTTGAAGTTTAGAAATTGAATTCAACCCCCCATTATTGTGACTCACCCTTTATGGTGCCCTTAGGATGAATAATGCATGCAAATAAAATGGCCCTTTCCCCACCCTCCCTAAAATGTGCAAGGCACAAAAGCAGCAATAAACTGGAATACAGTGGGTCTGGGAAAGACTTTGCTCCAGTGCAAGGGCAGAGCAGATGTGCACCGAAGGGACCAGAGCTTACAGCAACACTTGCATTCAGGCAGTTACATCTTAATCCCATATTTGAATAATATGGTTTAGTTTGGATCTGAGGAACAATTTCTTCCCCTCCAGTGCTGTCCCAGGCTGCCCAGGAACTCCAGAGGTAGTCCTCATGATCCCTGGAGGGGTTTCTAAGCCGTGGAGCTGTGGTGCTGAGGGCCATGGGGCAGTGGTGCCCTGGCAGTGCTGGGGGAATGGTTGGACTCCATAAGCTGAAAAGGTTTTGCCAACCCAAATGATTCTAGCATTCTATCCCCCATGGGTGATGCCACAGTCCCAGGACTGGCACCCAAAAAGCCACTGCCCTGGTCAGTGTTTTTTGGGCAGCTTCTCACCCACCTCCCAGTGCTGTGCACACTTCAACAGGCATCACCAGCACTGAACCAGTTCCTGCTGCTGCAGCCAGTGGGTTTATTAGATGCTGATCCACCCCCTATCCCACAGCTCATGTTGTGATGTTGTTCCCTCCTTGGCTGGGGTGCAAACACCCTGGTCCAGGACAGAGGAGATGAGCCAAAGCAACACAATGCTCCAGCTTGCCCCTACAAACTGTTGGGGTGGGGGGCAAGGCAGCTTTTCTCATCCCAAACATTAATATCCTGTGGGTTTTCTGCTCGAGAGGCACATTTGGGATGATTAGATCACAGGCATTAGAGAAACTTCAGCAGAAATTCTGAGCAGCTGCTGAGCACCCGACTTCACTACCTGAAAACAGCACTTCTGCATCTTCATCCAGGGTTATTTATTTACTGTCAGCTGCTTAAACACGCTCTGGAGGATGTTGGAGGTGTACAGCTCACAGGGCTGTTCTCCCTGACAGCCACCATCTCCTCTAGCAAGTATTAGGGATGCTTAAGTCACGCTAACTGGAGGAGACACTCTGAATAAATGAATCCTGATGCTGTGGAGGTGCCACACAATTCCCTGAGCTGTGTGGCGAATCAGCCTGGGAAAGACATTGCAAAAGCTGGTTTTTCCACGCACAGATCTGACAAACCTTTTTTGGGGGAAGAGCAGGACCTGGAGCAGCTCAAGGAACCAGAGCAGCCAGTTGAGGAGTTGTACATCCTGACTCTCCTCATGGTGACTGATGGGCAGCCTAAGAGGAAAGGAGAGGTCAATCTGGAGCTGATGGTGTCCCTGGGTACCACCCCCCTCTCCCTCCTGCATCCTTGGGTGCCACCCCTCCAGGTGGGTACCACCTCCCTTCCCTCCTGAATACTTTGACATCCCTTTGGGCATGGGTCTCCCCACCCTGCCTTCAAACTGGGATCCTTCCTCCATCCAAGTCCAGAGGGGTGCCTATTTCAAGGGCAAGGGGAGCTCTGGGTTTGGGCTCTTAGGAACTCACTTCCCAGGACCCTAAACCCTTCAGCACGAGCAGCTGCTGCCGGAGTTGATGGAGCATCAGCTGCAACCCCCTTGATGTAGGGGCCAGCGGGATGGATGCCCATGTATCCAGCAGCAGGATTCAGCCTCATATGTTTCTCCTCTGCTTTAATTTACATTCCAGGAACAGATCAAAAAAACCAAATAAAATCAGCAAGGTGATGCCAGCTCCTACATCTGCCTTTGGAAACCTTCAGCTGTGGCCACTAACACTGCCTAATCCTAGCCAGCCAGCCCAGCTAAGCAGCTCAGCATTGGTAGGATGGGGAGCCTGCCTGGGGGCAATCGGGTCCTGTGGGGAGAGAGACCACCACTCTGCCTCCAAGGGAATCCTCCTCTCTTCTCTGAAGGCCTCTGCACCCCAGTGCAGAGCACACAACTGCACCACGGGGAAAATCTCCAAGCCTGCACCCGCTTTGGCCTCAGTTCTAATTGCTCGTGATGAAATGATGGCAACGGGTCCTACCAAAGGCCAGAGCCTTCCAAAAACCCCCATTAGCAGCCAAGCAGCCCCGAGGTAACGTTGTTTTTCCAGCAAGTTCACAGAGAGGCCATGTTTCCTCCCCCCCATCCCCTGGTTTTTGGAAGTGCTTCGATGTCAGCCAACGTGTTCTGCTTTGATCAACCAAACTGCACAGGCACTAGAGCTGATGGTAATAGAAAACAAATTGAACCAGGCTGGGAATGTTTAAAACAGAAACATGGAGCAGGCAGGAGCCAAAAAGCACAGCCTGGTGTGTCCTGTGCTACACAAAGAGGAGTTTCACCCCAGACATCAGGACATCAAACAAGAACAGAGCTGGTGGAAGCTCCCCCCAGAGTGCATGTGGGGTGACAGGGGTTTATTTTTGTTGCTTTTGCCCCCTCTTGCTTGAAATATACCCTTAAAATGTGGCTGACTCAAGGATCCCCTAGGATGAAGCTCTGCAAAGCCTCTGGGCTGCTCCAGGGGGGGATGTGGTGAGTAGTGGGGGGGCTGTGAGACTGGTCAGGGAAGTGTTTGGGGGGGGCTGTGAGCCCTCTAGGCTCCCAAAAGTACTCCTAAGCCTAGGATGCAGGAAAAGTGACCCAGTTGTGGTCCTTTCCTGGCACACATGGTGAAAAATAGCTTCCCAGCTCTGTGTGCTCTTGGGGAGGGAGAACAACCACCATCTCCACCCCCAAGCTGGCAGAGAGTGGGGTGGTGGGGAGACTGGTGCCCTGTGCTACAGAGATGGGGACCTGCTGCTCCTGGGACCATGCCTATCCTTTCCCTGGGGGTGAGCAGCTCCCCCAGGACCCCAAAAGGAAGGGTTCAGCCCCCAGCACTGTTCTTACTGTGACACCAGTACCAGGCTGCCCCCATGGGAAAACCCAGCTTTGGTCTCACAGAGCCCTGCAGATGGAGAAGCACACATGAGATGAACAAACAAGCTCTGCATGAGGCCAGGTATGAGCCAGGCAAACCTGCAAAATCAAGTAAAATAAAGCAATAGGAAAATTTCTCCCTCTGCAGCTCTCTGAAAGGAGGCCTCATAGTTTAACCTCTGCTGACAGCTAAAAACACAACACAGCCATTCACCCACCATGCCCTATCCCCCACTCTCCACACCCCCTCCTGGGGGATGAGAAGAGGAAATGGGAGAAAGGAAAAAAACAAGTGAGACCTCAGGGGTTGAGATAAAGACAGCTTAATAAAACAACACACAAAGTGAGGAAAACAACATTTATCATTATAGTACTAATTAATTGATAGACAAAGCAAGAAATCAAAAAAGGCTCTACCTGTTCCAGAGAGGCCACTTTCCCTGATCCAGCCACACACTGAAGCAAGTTGAAAACAGGAAGGGTGAGGCTGGCCCAGCCCTGCCCTTATATAGGGGTGGGAAACTCAGGGTGGTGTCTACCCTCCCATTGGCTGGTTGGGTTGTTTATCTGGCTGTGGCCCCTCCCAGCTGATTGGCCAGCAGCTGCTGCTGATAATGAGCCTGAACCTAGGAAAGGAAATTGGATCCAGGTGGGGTTGGGTTCTTCTCACAAGGAACAAGCCACAGGACAAGAGGAAAGGGCCTCAAATTGTTCCAGTTGTTCCTCAGTTGGAGCTGAGGAAGAATTTCTTCCCCTCCAGGGCTGTCCCAGGGCAGGAGTAGAGTCCCTGTGATCCCTGGAGGGGTTTCCAAGCCATGGAGCTGAGGGCCATGGGGCAGTGGTTCCCGGGCAATGCTGGGGGGTGGTTGGACTCCATAATCTGAAAGGGCTTTGCCAACCCAAACACTTCAGTGACTGATTTGGCTGCTCTGCAATGTAACAGGGTATCTCCAGAGGGATTTGCCTCCCAGCAGATCTAATGACATCCTGACAAGCCCCATGAAAAACCACACAAGCCCCAAACCTGTCCAGGTCTCCTTGAGAAGCTCTGAGCATTAATGGGAAGAACTTTGATCTACAGCCTCAACGGCTGCTGGAGACATGGAGCCATTCTCCAGCTGGCAAGGGGCCAGTGGGACAAGCTGCTCACAAACCACAATCTGGGGTGTTTAAAAAGAAAACAAAAAAAATAATGAAGCCTAACGAACATGAGGACATCTAAAGGGGGTCAATGGTCAGTCAGAGATAGAATTATTCCCAGACCCAGCCTTGAATGGAGGCAGAAAGGGGGAGTCAGCAGGACAGGGTGCCTGAGGGAACTGGGGGTGTCTGTCCCTGCTCCTCCTCTGAGTCATGGAAAGATTTGGATCAATCCTTATTTATTTATTTGTTTGTTTACCTAGAAATTTGGTGCTGTTTCTCTCTCCAGCTCTGCCTGTTGTGCCCTGAATGGTGCCTGACCTGGCAGGTCCCCAGAGGGACTGCTTGGCTGCCTCATAATGTATCAAAGTTATAACAAATCCCAGCACAGTGAGGGGCTGGAAGGGCACTCTGGAGATGCTCTGGTGCCACCCCTCTGCTCCATCCAGCAGGGTCACCCAGAGCAGGGCCCAGCAGTGCAGTGTCCAGGGGGGGTTGGAATCTCTCCAGAGAAGGAGACTCCACAACCTCTCTGGGCAGCCTGGGACAGGCTCTGACACCCTGAAACCAAGGAAGTTTCTTCTCCTTCTCTGGTGGAACATCCTGGGTTCCAACACAGGAGATGGCACAAGGGCTGTCAGTCTCCATATGAACCATCAGAGGGGAAGGTTATTTTTATTATTGTTAAACACCCAGAGACCAGCTGGAACTCGAGCTGACACTCGCCAGCTCATTTGGGAAGTGCACCCTCTTGACCAGACAAGGAAAAAGTTTCCAGCTCCCAATATTTTAACCCTAATCCCCGACAGAAAATCAGATTTGGGATGTAATTTGCATAGCATGTCTCATGATTTCATTTAATCTGCCCAATCCTCTTACGGAGCAGAGCAGCATAAGTTATCACAGACAACGGGGCTGCTTAGAAGCCACAAATCCACCCAACCCCAACTCCAGGCTCCATCCCATTCCTGCCCATGCACATCACCCGGGCTGGGGAGGAGGAGCCCCAGCCCAGCTCGGCTCAACCTCCCTGCAGCCCAAAGACAATTTTAGGGCGTGGAATCCCTGCTTTGCTTGTGGGAAGACACTCGGTGGGCTGTGTCCTTCTTTCAGCATCACCCTCGTGTTTCCTCCCAGCAGGGAACCTGTGCAAGGCTCTGTCGCTGCTCCACTGATTTTTTTTCCCAGATAATAGAGCATCTCCCAAAGCCTTTAGGCTTCATCTTTAATTTGTCCATATAATCACAGAGAAAATACAGTCCTTACAGCCACTGGGTTCCAAATCGATGCAGCCATCAGCTCCTGGGTTTTGTTCTGTTTGGGGGTTTTATTTTCAATTAACTCATCATCGTCAGTCCTGCTCCCTGCACCCTCCAAAAGAAAAAAAAAAAAACTAAAACCCCCAACAAAATACTTTTTAAATGATTTGTTGTGATCGAATAACTCCCCCAAATACCACAAAGTATTAAAATCCCTACTTCAATATCCTTTATCCTTTAAGGTTCTTTATAATTCAATAAACAGGATTTCAAATCCTCCCCAAACTGGGGTGGACTTGTTCTGCGCTGCCGTTCCAGGCCACTCTTCTAATGCATACTCTTATTAAGCTGTGCAAGCTTACAGCTCTTTAATCTTTTTGAACACATGTTGAGAAGAATAAAAGCAATTTTGTTTGGGAAACTGAAGGCCATGTTCAGCTGGAAATAAGCTTTTTCTATAATCTCACCTCTTGCTTTACAGAGCTGGCTCTGGGGCCGTTACCCAGTAACCCCTGAAAGGCACCACCTCGTTCCATTCATTTTCTCTCTCTCTGTTTTTCTTTTTTAATCACAGGAGGGGAGAATTAAGGGAAAAAAAAAAACCCAACCCACCTAATTTTGGCTCTTTTTCCCCAAACCGGTACAATTTTGCGATTTCTGCCCTCAAAATAATCTCAGATCTGAGCTTCCTTTGGCTCAGAGCTAATCTGGATGTAATTCCCCTACCTCTGCCTCTGCCCTTGGCAACACACAAATACAGATTAAAGGGTTATATAAATGTAATTTTCTAATTAATCATTTCAGGGCCAAGCACAGCATTTTTGGTCGTTGGTTTGTTGTGAGTTGGGTTTTTTTTTTTGTATACTCACAAATGCACATAAAGTTCAACTGTGAGCGTGGGGAGGCTTTTATGTAACAGAAAAGGTTTCAGCTTCTGCAGATGGAAAATAAACTGCCCCTTCCCTCTGACTTCAGCCCAACTCCCCCTGCACGATGCTGGAGCATCCACCGCCTGCCCAAACACCCCCCACCTGCCCCCCAAAGCTGTGCTGGGGTCAGGAAAGGAGTCCCCAAATCCCCAGAGGTTTCCTGGTGGTGCCACCCTGCCTCAAGGTGATGCCTCATCCCACCTGAAACGCTCTGTGGACACCTGAGAGAAAGAGGATGTTTTTCTTTCCCAATACCTGGTGGGAAAAAAAAATAAATTAAAATAACAATTCACATGGCCTCTTTAAAACTAAACTGAAGTGTTCATTAGCTGGCCTATTTTTTCAGGTGTATTCTAATAGCACTAATTAACTCAAAGGTAGATTTTAGCACTTCAGCCTCCCTTTCTGCCTTCAAATGCCAAAACAAATCTTGCCATAATTACCAGCAATCCTTTTCATTACCGGCTGCCTAATTATCCTATTAATAGCACATCCTAAGAGACTATATTTGCTTGGCAGGCAAATATTTGTTTTTAAATTAGCAAACACAAAGACAAACTGCTCTGTTTGCTGAAGGATTTTGAAATGCAAAATGGTTTATATTCACAGGCAAAAAAAAAAAAAAAAAAAAAAGAAAAAAAATTAATCCAAGTAAAACCAACTGCTTAATCCATTTCAAGCATTTGGATCTTTTCAGCATGTTCAACAAGGGGGAAGATGATGGTGCCAGAAGAGGTGTCTTGGAAAACCTTTATAAGCAGGGGCTGTTGTCTGTAAAAGGGCTCCCATTGGGTTTATGATGCAGGGAAGGACACAAGGCCCAGGAAAAAGACCCTCCCAGTGAGTTGCATGACATGGAAACTGTGGGGCCTCAGGAAAAGGTGTTTTTCAGTATCTTCCTCGTCTCGGAGAGTTTAAAGCCCAAGTTGAAGGGTCTTTCTCATGGCACCCATGGAGCATGTCTGGTGAGAGCCTTCAGGGGGTCACGAGCCTTTGCTGTGCCGCAGCAGGGCCCGCTGAGTGCTGCTGGTGCTCTGCGGGTCGGGCTGTAGCAAGAAAAGAAGCTGCCCGTGGCTGCAGGAGCTTTTCCTCCCCTCAGGGCTCTACAGGGCAGACTTTGAACAGCACAGATGGCTCCAGAGATGGGAGGATGCTGCCATGACAGGAGGATGCTGTTGTGGTAGGAAGATGCTGCCATGAAGGGAGGATGCTGTCATGGTGGGAGGATTCTCTCATGGCAGGAGGATACTGAAGGATGCTGGAGGACACTGGGGTCCTTGGAACAGGTGTGCACCACTTTTCCCCCCTGGGCCAAGGGGATAATACCTTAACACCTCTTCGTTTAACAGGGAGCAGAAGAGCTTTCTTTCAGTGTGCCAGTCTCTAGAGTGATTAGCCAGGAAAGTTAATTATTCATCCCATAGTTAAAGAGAGAGGTGATAAAGGACTTCAGCAACACATCCCATAGGAGCAGAGGGTGGCACTGGGTGCTCCTCAGGTTGGTTGGTCAAAGCTGCTGTGAAACCTACATTGCTGGGAGGTGGAGGAGACCAATGCTCCTCAGCTTCTGTGGGAAGGTGACGTCAGGAAACTCCTTTTCCAGAATTCAAACCAAACAAAGATCAATAGATTTATCCTCAGCAGAGGAACTCCGCAGATGCGCTCGCAGCCTGTGTCAGAGCAGCTGAATTATTTATGGACCTAGAGGGGCTTTTTCCCTGTAGGCTCACAGAGCATCTACCTTCACAGCCACAATTACAGGCAGCTCTCTTCAGCAAACCAACACCTCTTTTCATTCCTTCTTTCTTTTTTTTTTTTTTTTTTTTTTTTAGTAGAAACCCAATGACATCTTCCCCAGGTTATAAAAAGAGAAATACAACCACATCCTGCAAACCACCGAGATGAAGAAGATAAATGGGCAGCACTTTGCAGCCTTGTGTTACCACAAGCTCTGTGGGTACAGGCGAGCTCCCAGGATGGAGGGGGTCACCCATGGTTGGGGTGCACATGCAACACGGGCTCCTGTCTGTCCCCTTCCACTTTCCAGAACCTCCACCTCCTCCCACCACATACCCTTTTTCTCTGCAGTCCAGTATGGGAAGAGGGTTAAATGTGAGGCTCTTCCTTCCAGTATCAGACCAACCTCCCACGCTGTAGCCTGGGAGATCCTCAGTCCTGCAAGAGCAGGATATTTTATCTGTCCAGATCTGCTCCTGGTGCCCATCAGCCCCCTGCTTGGTGCCACCATGACCCTGCCCGCAGCGGGCAGCACTGCCAAGGACCTTAGAGGACTTTATTTGGGATTAGAGGCCACAGCAATAGGGACAATCTGCTGCTCCCCCACTGTGGGGACCCCAACGCTGGGTATTCAAACCCCATCTACCCATCCCCAGCCAAAACCCACCAGCCAGGGCGGGGGGTGAGGGGCATCATGCTGCGAGGGAAAATGAGTCAGTTCCTGGGAAAGAAAAGGTTAATCAGCCCACGCCGAGCGTTGCCCAGGGTTTACTTGAATGACTCCAGCCTAAAATATAAGGGTGGCCACACGGAGCATACAAAGGGGTTTTGCAGCCCATTATGTTGCACCGGAGACCTGGCTGAGACCACACAGGCGAGAGCAGCGGTAAATAATGTACAACCACCCCGGCCAACCTCCCTCCTGCTCCCTCTCCTTTTACCCTGTCAGCTCCTCATCAGGTCCTGGTGCCAAACTGCCTGTTGGGATAAGTGCCACGAGATAACAAATGTCGAGCTCTTCCTCTTAAGAAAAAAAAAAAGAATAATAATTAAAAAAGAATAATAAAAAAGAAAAGAGAGCAGTATTGCTGCAAACACAGGAACCCATGGCACTGGTGGTGGTTTATAGCCCCTGGGTTTCTCAGAGGTTGCCCAGAGATGCCCCATCCCTGGCACCATCCCACATGAGGTTGGCTGGGGCTTTGAGCTACCTGCTCTAGTTGCAGATGACCCTGATCCCTGCAGGGGGATGGGATGTGATGAGCTTGAGGCGTCCCTTCCCACTCAAACCAGTCTCTTGCTTTTATTATTTTCCCCGTGGATCCCAGAGGATCAGCAGAACTCGAGCACAGAGGGTTTGGTCCAGCTTCCAGAAAGCCAGGGTTGACCCAGGGAGGAAGGGTCTCCTCAGCCTCCCTGGGTGACCTGAGGGGGGGTCCCTTTTCCAGTGCTCTGGGGGATTCCATTCCTCATTCCCATCTCTGCTCCAAAGAGTTTTGTGGGATGAGCACATGCTTGGAAACTTCCCAGCAATTCCAGGCTTCTGGAGATGTCTTCAGTTGCTCAGAGATGATTCATATCTGTTTATGTCCAAATCACCACTATTTCTCATTTTATCTTATTACCCTCAGTTTTCTGGGCTCTCCCCATAGCAGGGATATGAGGGAGGCACATATGGGACAAGGACCCCACACTGTGAGTGGAACTGGTCCCAGCATGGGTGCAGAGAGTGATGGAGTGGCTACTAGAGGAGCCAAGGTGCTCACCAACAGGCACGATGGGGCAGGGGAGGCTGGTCCCTGCTCAAGCACAACAGTAAGCCTCAAGAGTCCCCAGCATCCACTATTGACACAAGGTGCTTGGGCAGCACCTACAAAGGCTGGAGGTAAAACACCCTGGCTGTGGGATGTGCATTTCTCAGAGGATCCTCAGTCTCAGCAGAAGTTGGTGCAGCTGGACCCGCTCCCCCTCCCCAGCCAGAGCATCCCCATCTCAAAAACAGCCCAGAAACTCCAGCTAGAGCCTCTCCAGCGATCAGGGCCGGTGGTGGTGGGGTGATAAAAGCAAAAAGAGCAGAAACCAGAGGCAGAGCTCGTGCACCAGCAGCAGGAAAGAACCAACCCGGCTCCCACAGTGGCCCGAGGTTTGTTTTCACCTTGGGTGGGGCGGGGCGGGAGGCAGCTGGCGCGTCGAGGGACGGTGCCCACCCAGGGCTCCCGTGCTCGGTGCCGGGTGCGATGAGCCACGCACACGCGGAGCCCGAACATCTGCAGCGCCATGTGGCGTGTGCCACGTTCCCTCCTCCCCCCAAACCCTCCCCCCCCCCGGACAAACACCATCGATTATTCATGACCGAGTTACTCGTGGTGCAAAGAGTCCATCAGTGACTTTGATTTAAAAA
>JAOEGS010004845.1:0-18823 GCA_025447755.1 Corythornis vintsioides | reverse complement strand
GATGAGTAATGAATATGCAAAAGAGAAAAGGAAGCGGCTGCTCTGAGGAGGATATTTGTCAAATTGTCCCTACTCCACCCAGAGAAAGAAGAGAAATAAATAAATATTCATTAAAAAAACCAAACCCTCACCAAATCTCCAGAGGTCCCACAATTGGAAAACTTGCTGTCGAATCACAGCGTTGCCTTCATGAATAAATCCCCTCTGCCACACGTTGGGGGTGGGGAGAGAGGGAAATATTTGGTGCCTACCCACCCCCAGGAAGGGGGCAGAGGGAAATATTTGGTGCCCACCCACCCCCAGGAAGGGGGCAGAGCCGAGAGCGGCGCCCGCACCAGAGGAAACGCGATTTTAATTCGCATTGTGACTCCGCAGCCATTTAATTATTTTAATTAGGCTTAATTAGTGGTAAATTTACAATGATATGCTTGATACCTGGCATTAAATCTTTCATGCATAAATGTTTTGTTAAAATGAGAAAATAGGCGCGTGGCGCCTTGCCAGCAATTAGTGCTGAACGCTCTAATGAAAGATTACGGCTCTGCCCGTGATTCATGGTGACAGGCGGAGCCGGGGAGCTGGTTTGTGTTGCACTGGGCAGACAATAACCCCCTCACCATCACCTGCAGCTCAGCTGGTGCAACGGGTTCGGGCCACGGGCTGGGGCATTGCTGCTGCCCTGCCCAGTGACACCCCCCTCCGAGGCCCTGCTGTGGGCAGGGGGATGGCTGGTGGCCCAGGGAGGGGATTGGTTGGTTGATGGCCAACTGCTCACCACTCTAAGGTAGGTTGTGGGGTCACCCAAAGCATCCTGCTCTGTCCCAGGGGTGAAGGAGACACTGGCTGCCTGGCTCCACAGAAGGATCCATCTCCACCTTGAAGTCCCATCACCTCCATCTCCCCAGGGCCTTTCCACAGCCTCCTTTCATGGCTCCTCACACCTGGATCCTCCCCACATCTCTATGTGGCCACCAGCTCTTGACCACACCTCAGCTCCTCTCACCTTCTCATTTTGCTCATGTTTTTTCAGCCTCTTCTATCCTGTAGAGCTCCAGCTACCAGAGTCCTCATGGTCTTCTAAAAACACTTTGAGAAAGCCAGAGGAAAGGTGATGTGTGATGGTACCCACCATGTTTGAAGCACAGTTGTTGATCACCACTGGTCCCATGCCAGGCAGACCAGCTCTACCACCCTGCAAGACAAAAAGTAGGTTTTCCACCAGTTGAGGTGTCCGAGCTCACTGGGGGAAGAGGTTTTTTTTTCCTCCCTAGATAACGGGCTCCAGAATTTCTGCTTCTGTCCAGGGAAAGGCAGCTGGAGAGCCACGGGGCTTCTCAGACCAGGCAAGGAAAAGGAGCGAGCAGGGGAATTAATGGTTGATACAGAACCCAGCGCATGGGGAAGTCCAAGATATAGCACCCAATGTTTCAATTACAAACCTGCTAAAAATCACAGGAAGATGAATTCCAGTAGTTTCTAACTACCGTTAAGTGCACCGGGAGGATATTAACTATCTCCCCAGCCCTATTGATCTTCCTGTCTCCCGCTACTACTGGAAACAATTAGAGGTCAATAAGCAACATGAGATGAAATTTACAGCTGCCAGATAAACCATTTGGCAATATTTCCTTGCCCTTTTACATCAGTGGTTCTGTCAATACCGCAATCAAATATTTTTTATGGAAAAGAAAGTGTCTTAAAAAATAGATCTGTCCCATCCCGTGGCCTGGGAGCACAGCGTGTAAATATTCAGCCCCTGGCTGGCTGCTGGCAGCCCTCAGAGCAAACTGCAGCGTATAAATAGCAGTAAGAGTTTCTGTTTTAACAGCACCATCCGTCCAGGAGCCGCACTAATGCATTTACCCTCTCGGTGACCCTGCGAGAAGGAATAAGAAATCTTCCTTTTGAAGCAGCCAAGGGTAAAATCAGGGCATGAAATGGCTGGGGGGGGGTGGGGGGTGGGTTGGGGTGTGTGTGTGTGTGTGCGTGTGTGTGCGGGTGTGTGCAGTCTGCAAACAGCACCCATGTGGTGACCCCACTGAGGATGTAGGAATGGCTGTGTGGCTCTGCTGGCTGGGGACACACCAGGGGCTCTGTGCTGGACCCAATGTGAGAGGGAGGTGTAGGACACAGGTTGGATGCACGTTGGACAGACATGCATTGGACATACATTAGTCTATGTCCAGTACTGGGCTCCTCAGTTCAAGATAGGCAAGGAACTACTGGAGACAGGCCAGTGAGAGACCTGGGCTTTGTTGAGCTTGCAACAGAGGAGGCTCAGGGGAGATCTTCTGGCTCTGACAGCTCCTGATAGGAGGGTGAAGCCGGGGGGGTGGGGTCAGGCTCTCCTCCCAAGGAACAAGTGATAGGTCAAGAGGAGCCAGCCTTGAGTTGCCACAGGGGAATTTTAGGTTGCAGGTGAGGAACAATTTCTTCCCCTCCTTGGTTGTCCAGGCCTGTCTCAGGCTGCCTAGAGCAGGGGTGGAGTCCCTGTGACCCCTGGAGGGATTTCCAAGCCCCCTGTGGAGCTGTGGTGCTGAGGGACACGGGGCAGTGGTGCCCTGGCAGTGCTGGGGGAACAGTTGGGCTGGGTGATGTCAAAGGTCTCTTGTGGCCAAAACACTTTATGATTCTACATCACCCCAGGAGCAGAGCCACCCCTGCCTCAGCCCCCAGCAGAAACACCAGAGACTCAGGACATCACACTGAAATCTCATTTGGCTCCTGGCAAGAGATATCCATCCTGAGGAGATGCACAGCTCTTACATTAAAACACCCCCACAAACATAAAGTCGACGCATACATGACAGATTTACTAAAGAAGCAATTCACTGTGGTGCCATCAAGCAAGTGTAACACAGCTCAATTCTGTAAGGAATCATTCATGGTACATTTAGCCGGGCGCCAGGATGAATGGGCTGAAGCATCCATTTGCTATTTATCTCCTATTTTCCTTGCTTGTTAACTCCTCCTACCCGAACTCAACTGTCACCACGTTCCCACCCTTGAATCCACTGTGGTGGGATGGGGAGAGCCGTGGTGGGTTGGATACCCCAACCTGCTTCCAGAGCCATGGGCTGGTGGAGAGGCTGCTGCCAGGGCAGGCAGGGTTGGGGATGGGCAGCCCCAAGCTGCCTGTGCTGCTCAAAAGGGGCATCTCCAGATATGCAGGACCACTGCAGTCTGGTGCCAGCTGAGCTGGTGCGTGGGCAGGTTCTCGGAGGGGTGGCCCAACAAGCCCTTCTCCACTCCTGCACCTCTGTCCACATCCTTGGAGCCATCCTGGAGCACCTCCTGTCCTCCCACCCCACGGCTTCTCCTTTCCAAGGGCTTTGGTGGCTGGTGGCTCACCACCTCCTCCTGCCATTTCTCCAGTGCTCAGGGGGGGCTGATGGCCAATTTCTCCTCAAAAGTCAAGCCAGACCTCCAAATATGAACTCCAGGAGCCACCTCCTACACAGACCCCTTAAAACAGACCCCACAGCCTTTTTCTTGCCGGGTTCCCTTCTCCAGACTCCAACCTCCCCATCTCTCTACCACCATCCCCTACGGTTCTGCCCGGCCACGGCACCCCCCAGCCCGGGAGGGGTCTGTGGGTGCACTCCCGAGACACCCCACGGGCAAACGGCACCCAGAGCAAAGGAAAAACTCTTCCTAAACAAGCCCTTTTCCCCCACAGAACTGGGGTTGGCTCTTCCCCAGGTCCAGCCGCACCCTCCCCGCCCCAGGGGCCGGCCAAGGCGGGGTCCCAGCGTTTTCCCACCCATCCCGGCTCCAGCAGACCGAGCACATCCCGCACAAACCCTGCGCGGAAGGTGGTCGCTGGTGACAGGCGCTTCTGTCCCCGCACGACCCCTGCGCGTCTCCGGGGGGCTCGGCAGCCTCGATACCTTCCCCCATCCCCGTACCTGGGCGTTTTGGGGAGAAAAGGAGATTCGTCTCCACGCTTCGGTGCCTCCCGCAACGATTTTGTCAGCGGCAACTTGAACGTCGAAGCGATTCTCACCGCAGCTGGTACCGGGAGCGCTGCGAAGGGCAATAAAAATAGTTTTATAAAACTAATTACCTCGCATTAGCATAGATCGTGTGTAAAAGGCACACACTTAGGTGCTGACGCTGAAGACTCCCCAGGTCCAGGTCTGGTCTGGTAGTAGCAAGGAGAATAGTAAACAGTGGAAAAATAAACCCACAAACAAAACACTCTCCCTGTCGTACCAGATGGCAAATAAGGGCTGCAGTGGAAAACCTAGCACTTCTTAATTAAATACCACTTCAGTTCAGAGTCCAACCAGCTCCAGTCAAGGAGAAAAACATCATCTTTCTCTTGGAGGTGAGAACACAGCAGCTTTCCCGGGGAGGGAGCACCAGGAGCCCAAGAGCAGCCAAACCCTCCTGCAGCCCCCACAGCAGCAGTGGGCAGGGTCCAGCAGCCCCCTCACTGCCTCCTGACCCTCCTCTGGGGAGGGACAACCCCCTGCACCAGCACAGGGGAGGGGGGACCTGCTGGGAAGCAGCTCTGCTGAGAAGGACCTGGCAGTGCTGGGGGACAACGAGGTGCCCATGAGCCAGCAACGGGCCCTTGTGGCCAAGAAGGGCAATGGGCTCCTGAGGGGCATGAGGAAGAGTGTGGGCAGCAGGGTGAGGGAGGGTCTCCTGACCCTCTACTCTGCCCTAGGGAGGCCACTTTTGCAGTCTTGCATCCAGCTCTGAGCTCCTCAGTTCCAGAGAGACAGGGAACTACTGGACCAGAGGCTGTGAAGATGCTGAGCATCTCTGTGCTCAGGACAGGCCGAGAGCCCTGAGGCTGCAAAATAATAGCTACATAGTGTAAAAAAAATCAAAATCTCCAGGGCTGATGTGCCTTTCCACCAGCCACTCTCCTCAGGAGATTTCAGAACATGGGAATCAACAAATACAGTCCCACTGCAGCTCCCCGTGCCCAAAAAAATCACTACATAACCTCCTGACCACCCCTCCTCTGGCACTGGGTGCATGGTTGTTTATCTGGCTGTGGCCCCTCCCAGCTTCAGCTCCTCCCAGTTGCTTGGCCCAGCAGCTGCTGGTGATAATGAATTTGAACCGAATCCAGGACATGGTTCTTTTCAAGAGATGCTTGGCACAGAGAAAGGTGCATCTTGAAATTGTTCAGAGCTTTCCTAGATTAAAATAGCAAGGAGAAAAGACAACTCAGTGCCTGTTTATTCTGGGGGTCAGCAGCCCATATGATGATATATGATGACATATGATGATTCCATCCCCATTTCCCAGAGCTAACACCAGACCATGGTTAGGAAAAACCCACAAAAACCCATCCTGAACAGCATCCTGCAGGAGCCAAGATGCCCTGTGCTGGGTCCTTTGGTGGTCTGAGAGCAAATGTCACCGTTTCAGTGGGGAAAGCACTTATTTAAACAGCAGCAAACCTCTCACTTCACCAAATCTTTTCCATTTCAAAAACAAACTGGTGGTGAGGATTCACTGTTTGACCAACAGAATGCTCTGCAGATGGGGGAATTGGTCCTTCACATACCCAGGAATCCACAAAGCAACCTGTTGAAGGCTTATTGTGTTCAGCAGCAGGAGAAGGAAGGGGAAACATAGACCTTGTGTGTCAGGGGGCTTGGATATAGAAGGCTCTAAATGTGGATGTTATGAGGAGCAAACCACCCCCTCTCCCCACCCCTAGAAGCACCTCCTCCAAACCAGACACATGAGAATGAGGGAGCTTTGCCCAATTTAAACATCATTTCAAATGCATTGCCCTGGGAAGGGTACTCAGGAGCCTGTGGCCTTATCACAGGGAGCACCCCAGGAGGGATCACTTTCTTTTCTAATTCCAGAGATGTAGGGGTTTTTTTTCTCACAAACTCTTATCTGCTCTTGTTAGTGAGGTGAGAGTCTGGCCACCTCTGCCTGAAGCCTTCACAGCTCATAGCACTGCTCACAGCCCCACACTGTTGCTGGAAGGATGGGAATTCAGATGGTGTGTTTCCCACAGCCTCACTGCATTGATTCTGTGAGGTGCAAACATAGGTCTGGACCTGCTCCCACTCTCCAGGCTGTTGGGGACACCCTGAGCAGCTCCTGAACCAGTGCATCCCCTTGGCTCCATGCATCTCCCTAAATCTCTATGTCCCCCAAGCCTTGTGCATCCCCCCAGCCCCAGGCACCCCACACTGTCTCCAATCTGACAGCTAAGCTTGGGATGTTTTGCCTCAAAGGGGCTTGAGCAGGCTACTGTAGCTCAAATGCCACTCCCCAGGTGACAGGCACACAGCTCCAGGACTGGGATACCCTTCTCAACGCCAAGGTGTGCAGGACACTGAGCTGCTCATGATGCCCCCAGACCCATAATCCTACCTGCGTCATCCAAGGGTGACCAGCACCTCACAGGAACAACCCCTCTGGAAAGCTCAGGGTTAACAGCGTCCCATTCAAAAAGTGCTTTTTTTTTTTTCCCCCCTGAAAGAAGCCAACATTATTTACAGCTCCTACCTCCTCAAGGGTAAATTTGCAGCCACATCATTAAACAGAGACAAAAGCCTTTAACCAGCCTGGGGCAGGGGTATTCACAGCCCAGCCGGGATGGAGCTGGGCTGGGGGCATGCCTAAGCTCCCCATGAATGGGAATGGAGCTGGGAGGAGATGGAAGCTCCCCACAGATGGATGGAGCTGGGCTGGGGGCAGATCTAAGCGCCCTGTGAACATGAACCTGGGGTGGCCTCACCCCCTAGTGCTGAAGGTGAAAAGTAGAGAGCATCCCAATGTGGCCTTGTCCCTGGGAGCCACACGGGGCTGAGCTGACCCTGTCACCACTGTGACACAGAAGCCAATTAGCCGCCTGGCTGGCAGACACCCATTAGCTGAAAGGGAGGCATGCCTGGAAAAACCAACATCACTCCCCCTGGGCCCTCCATCCTTCCTGCTCTCAGTGCTCTCCATCCTTTTATTAGCCATCCCTGGGCATCCCTCCCGAACTGCAGGCACCCTTCCAAACATTCATGGGTGGGGAAAGAGGAGCCAGGACGCTCCCAGCTTCTTCCTCATAGAGATGGCTTCACATCTCTGCCAGCAGTGATGGGGGACCATCGACCAGATGGAATAAACAGGCAATTTCTTTAGTGGTGGCCAAAAAAATGGGGTATCCTTTGAGCTGCAGCAGAGCTGGGGCTTGAGCATCCTGCTGCAGGACTGGGCTCATCAGCCCACACCCCTGCAGAGGAGCTCGTGTGGGCTCCTGCCCTTCCCTCATCTTTTCAGGTGAAAGGAGATATGAAATCCTTCTTCCCAGGGCATGTCTGGAGAGCTGGTGGTTGTATTACATGACAAAGAGCCACTGCACCTCCCTGCAAAATGATGTGCTGCTGAAACTCTGGTTAATTCTTGCATTCGACCTTCATAGCATAACTCAGGTTAATGTGGTTCAGGGGCTGAGCCAGCCCCATCTCCCTGCACATAATTCAATAAAGGTTTGAAGTGCGAGATCCTCAGATGCTTATGTTGTCATGGAATCCATGAAATAAGATTAATCGGGGCAGAAGGAAGTGAGAAATCAGAGCCTAGTTGGGGAGGATAAGAGGAGCTGAGGAGGATTGCCATCGAATACCAATAGTGTATTGTAGTGTAATACCAGTAGTCTCATCTGAAGATCTCCAGACCTCTTAAAACACAGAGAGACTTGCTAGTCCTTCGCAGGAGGAGCTGCGTATCAGTCTGCACAGGGTCTCCAGCAACAATCCACAGGTCAGGCACTTCTCCGGGAACAGAAAAGCTACTGGAAAATGGTCTGAGTTGTTTCCATTTCATGCCAGCCCGTGGAGGCCCTGGGTGCAGACCGTGCTGTGCTGCACGGAGAGAGGCAGCTCCTGCTTCAGCAGCTCCTGCCTCAGTCCTCGGCTGCTCCCGGTCAATGGGCCATACAGTCTTGATTAACTGCCTTAATTAGGAGAGCATGGGAAACCCAGGGATGAGAAACGCTATAAATCTCCTCTGCTGAAGAGGAAAATAATTCCTGAATTGATTCTGAGTGGCTGGGGAGCAATCTGTGGAGCAAAGGGCCCTGCTCTGGTGACCATCTGAAACGAGGGGCATGTCTTGCCCATGAGGAGCTCTTCCCTTCCAGTTAACAGAACAGCATCAATCTGTCTTTACCTGGAGCCAGAAGAGCAGATAATCACCCACACACACTTCTCCAGCTCCATCAGCACCTCAGCCCTGGCCGATGTAATGTCAGCCACATCTCACCCACCTATTTTCCACTCTTCTTTCTCTGGGCTTTGATGATTCCCTGGAGAACTGGGAGGATCCCGCTGTGGAGGATGGAGTGCAGACAGCAGAAGGGTGCATTTCTGTAGGTAAAATTAGGATGCTTGGATTCAAATGGGATCTGTGACCCGGGCTATGACCCACCCAATCCTTCCCTGGAATCACCCACAGGAACCAGCTCATGCTGCCGCCCTCCAAGTAATTTCCAGGGAACTTGATCACTGCTGAACTGCTCCAAAAGCAATTCTGGTCTGCGAGCTGATCGTGGGAAGTCAGCACTAAATCAAACCCGCTGTGCTCGTTATCTGTCAGAGGTGGAGCTGAGCCATAACATTTGGATATGGATTTGTGCAGTCTCTCATTTAGGGGTGGGTTGGATTCCATTCATCTCCCACCTGACACAGGCACATCGGGTGGCTGGTTTTCCAGGAGGCAGGAAAAAAGAGAAAGCATTTCAGAAGGAAGAACAACCCTCTTCTTAGGCTTCCTTAACATCTCTCTGCACGTAGAGATCACTCCAGAGATCATTTAGATGTGCTTAGCTGATAATTTAAGTTTATAATTAAAAAATGATTTATTGACACAAGCTTTACTGGAAGAAGATGTTAAAAGTTAAGTGTTAAATCCATGAAAGTCCTCAGTCACGTCCTTTAGACTCGAGGATTATTTACAAGCCCTTACACCTGCAAGGGTGGGGTGAGAAGGAAAGCTCTGTACCTGCTCCTCTCATGGGGATAAATCCTTCTCGGTTAATTATCAGAGGGAACGGGACACGAGGAGTCACTTCAGTTTCACACTCCATTGTGCATACACTTAGTTTCCAGCATTTCCTCTGCTTATTGGAGAAGCCAAACCCAAGTATCTCACCTCCCTACCACACAACCCAACTGAGGCAGCCAAGGGCAGAGTTACGATCCACTGGTGCAAGTGGGGACAAAAAGAGGCAGGGAGGGACCTGATGAAAAATAACATTGCTATGTGATACCAGGAATGGGGAATTGTCCATCCTTCAGAGCACACAGCTCAGAAACCCCTGGGTGGCAGCTGTCAGTGCAGAATTTTATGTTTGAAAGCTTAACTTTTTACCTGCAGCAAGTTCAAGGCTGGGAAAGGACTTCAGGGAGTCATCCAGCCTGCCCCGGGGCTATCCATCTGCACCAGCATGACACAGGATTTAAGAGGAGTGGCTGAGGGACCTGGGCTTGTTGAGCCTGGAAAGAAGGAGGCTCAGGGAGACCTTCTGGCTCTGGCAGCTCCTGACAGGAGGCTGGAGCCAGGATGTGTAGGGCTCTGCTCCCAAGGAACAAGGGACAGGATAAGAGGAACCTGCCTCAAGTTGTGCCACAGGAGGTTGAGGTTGGAGCTGAGGAATAATTTCTTCCCCTTCAGGGCTGTCCCAGGCTGCCCAGGACAGGGGTGGAGTCCCCATGACCCCTGGAAGGGTTTCCAAGCTGTGGTGCTGAGAGATATGGGTCAGTGCTGTTGGACTCCATGATCTCCAAAGTCTCTTCCAACCAAGATGATTGCATGAGATGAGGAAGACCTGGTACTGTCAGAGACCCACAGAGGATGGCAACACTTCCCACTGCTCTCAATATTCACAATATCACTTCAAAACAAAGGCAAAACGTGGAACACTTAGAACTCTGAGCGACATATTTACCCTTCAGTGGCACCCAGAGGTGCTCGGTGGCTGTGGGAGGAGGAGCTGTCCCAGGAAGCTGACGCTGCGTTTATGAGGGCTCCAAGAAAAGCATTTTCCCCGGTCCCCCAGCTCCAGTCGTCCTCCAGCGACAGCATTTTGGCTGCAGGAAGATGACAATTAGAGCAAACATCTGGAAGATAAGGAAAACGTTTCCCGCAGAGTTCAACAACGGAGCCTGCTCTTGGCAAAGGCAGGAGAAAGCCAGGGAAAAATGCCTGTGGATCGCAGCACGAGTGCCTCCTTTTTCCTTAACACTTGTCGTCGGTCGAAACCTTCCCTTGCGTGCTCCACACACGCTCTTGTGCTCTGTCAACAGCGGTGATGCAAGAGCAGCGAGCGGCCGCACGTGAGGGCCGCCTGCTCAGCAGCTCCGTGTTACTTTACTCAACATTTACTCTGCGCAGTGCCAACAAATCCACCTGATGGGAGAAGGTAAATATTTCCCGAGCCGGCGCTCTCCCCGAGGAACGCTTGCGCATTGCTCAGCTATGCTGGAAATGAATCACCTTTCAAATATTTGCTTTATCTTACCTCACCCTGTAATTACCATCTCGACTCCCCCACCGATGCGGGTTACTTTTTTTCTTTTTTTCTTTTTTTTTTTTGCGAGCAGTTAAATCCTTTGGCTTGAAACCCACCAGCGAGGCAGCGAAGCCTGAAAGTGATGAAGGAGCTGGGATGCTGCAGGAAGGCAGCGCCGGGACTACAGCTTCCAGCATGCACTTTTCCTCACTTTTCCTCCTGGACATGCATCTCCACACGGACCCCAGCCTTGCTCCGAGCCCGGCAGCACCCCAAAATCTTCCCCAAAGTGGATAAAACCCCAGAGCCCCCCATCCAGGGGACACCCCCCTCACCCCTCTGCAGCATCAGCAACCCTCCTCGTCCCTCTTGTTGTCATCTCGGCAGCCCGTAGCAGTGAATTATATGGCTTTAATTAGTATTTAATTTAGATCGGAGCGGATAACGATTGCAGGTTTACTAAATATCAATTAATTCTTTAGGATAGATTTGTCGCAGCTCACAACAATGCGATAGATGCGTATCGGGCCTCCGCTAAACCTTCGCGAACACGTGCTTTTAACAAACAATCAGCTTTTAAAGTGTAATAGCCACTCCAGGAGATGAAATTAAAAGATTAGCCAGAGCCGGAGCGTGATTTTGATGCTGGGCGAGGGAGCCGAGCAGCGGAGGGCCCAGGATGTGACATCCCACGCTTGGTACCCACCATCCCCACCCGGTGCCGGGTGGTCCGGGATGTCCCGAGCATCTTCCTCGGCCCGTCGGTGAGTTAAAGGCGGTGGAGTGAGAGGCAGAATCTGAAACCGATGCTCGATCAGCAGTATGCGGCTGAGAGGCGACTGTCACAAACAATGACTTTCTTTATCCCTCTGCGTTTTGTTCCCATGGCATGAAGGTCAGGAGGAAAGTAGATTTATTAAAGCATAAACAAACTGCATAAATGCTTATGGTAATTCCACTTCCGTTAAAAATACCGGTTATTTTTAAAGCTACTTTAAATTATCTCCTTTCTAATGAAAACTCACATGTAATCTGTTAGTGAGGGATGTCTGTTGAGCCATGAATTATTCAAAGAAGTCTCTGTTCTGTTATCTGGAGTCTCTGGAGATTATTCCCACCATTGTCCGTTGTGATGGGTCATTATGCACTCTGTGAATTTAATCTTTTAGGCTATCCAGCAGCACAGAAAAAATGTATGAATAACAATTTTCCTGTAATAACCTTCAACTAACCTTTCAACCAGAGTGAGTAATTCCAATCCTATTTTCACATCAATAGAAGAGTCAAAGCCAGGCAATTATCTCTTATCTGTTCCATAACCCTCCCCCTTTAATTTTTAAAAAGGATGTTAAAGTACTTACTGGAGGCAAGAAGAAGAAAGGAGGCTGGAATGAAGTATGGGCAAATTTTGATGAACAGTGATAGGGGTGAGGTTTGGATAATTATTAATTTCTTACCCCCCACCACCACCCCCCTTCCCATTTTGCCGCATTCCTTCGTTCCCAGTGGCACACCAGTTGCCTCACCCACGTCCTCACTGAAACAGAGGAAGGAACATCACCCCCAACCCCGCGGTTCCCCCCTCGATGTGCCCGGGGAAACGTCACCCAGCGGGTGCAGCCTGGCTGCTCCCAGCCACCGAAGGCTCGGGGTGGCTCCGATGTCCACAAACTGCCTGCAATTAGGCTCCGGGGGTACCCAGGCAGCACTTTCGAGGGGTGACAGTGCCCCAGCCTGCTGGCCAGCATCCCCCGAACCCCCAGTCTTGCTTCATGGGGATTGCAATGCAAGGGGAGAATTGTGCACAAGCCCCACGGGAGGTGGCAGGTGGGCTCTGGCCACCCCTGGGACCAGCCCCGTGTGCCAGCGTCGGACGAGGGTTATACCCCGAGGCGCTGGCACTCGCAGGGGGGTCCCTCGGTGGGGGGTGAGTGTGGGATGTTAATTTGCGGGGAGGTTTCTGGCAGCAATAAGGAAGCGCTGGTGAATCCCCGTCTGTTTGGATTTCAGTTTGCTCGGTCGGGCACCGCACCAGCCGTGTTTGAAGGTCAGAGGTTTGTGATGATAAGCCAAGAATGAGTAAGCTGATTGCCAGCCTCCAACTCTCCGGTGGGAATTTGTATCAGCTGAACTCTGGAAAACAAAACAAACAAAACGGCAAAAAAATAAAACCCTCTCCAAGGCTGGGGAAGGGACGTTGTATCAGCCAGGGAGGGATGGGTGCTGCGGGGTGGGGACAGAGACTCCCTTGTTGCTGAACGCTGCCAGGGGAAGGCAGGAGGGGTAAAACCGAGCAGCGAGGAGCACCCGGTTCTCCCAGGTCTCCACCCTCCCGAAGCCTTTCTCACCTGGTGGGATATGCGGAGGGAGGGATAAGAGCTCCCCTCTGCTGCCAGGCAGCACCCCCGGCACAGCGCGGAGTTCAGAGATGCCGATGTCTCCTTGTATCTTTCAGCTGCCTTATCTAACCTCTGCTCACAAGGTCTTTGGGGATGAAACGCTTCGCCTGGTGCCGGCAGGAGCAGCCCCGAGGCAGCAGTGCAGCCCTGCTGCGTGTCCCCACCAGCCTGAGCTCGCTCGGAGCCCCTTCCCTCGGGGGAAACCCTCGGGGAAACCCCCCACCCCCAGCAGACCTGAGCGGTGCTGCACATCTTACCCATCCTCCTCGCCTTCCCTTCGCAGACGGACCCACCTCTCTGCAGCGGGAACCCCGAAACGCCTCGGGGTGCTGTTGCACCTCAGAGCCCCCTGCACTGAGCAGCTTTCCCGGTGCAGACAGACCCGAGCCCCACACCTCTGGTCCTCTCCACCGACACCGGGCTTTCTGACGTGATTGTGCTGCTGGAGAAACCTGGAACATCTGTTCTGAATTAAAAGGCCTTGGGCTCTCAAGGTCAAGGCTGCAGCGCTGGTGGAGCAGCCTGTCCCACCTGGGCTGTCTTGGGCCCGTGTTAATGTGGATAATTACACATATATAGACATATATAAACATATACACGCAGAGCAAGAGTCGCAACCGCAGCTTTTGCCGTGCGGTGGAGGAGCCTGTGCGTGCCCTGGCCCCAGCTGTCGTTGCTGGGAACACAACAGCATCCATCAATGCAAATCCCCTTCCCCGGTAAGTGTATAAAATTGCCCTATTTGCACTTGCTATTTCCTTCAGGAACAGAAATATCGCCGGAGTGATCTCGGCCGGCTTGCCAGCGCTGCGCTGTAGAAGGATCGCATTTGAAAGTCTAATGACGGGCATATTCCTCCTAATCAGAACAGTAATTTCATGGGCAAAACACCCCATTGTTTCGCAGAGAATGGCAACCAGGAAACAAGAATGCCGCGCTCAACATTAATTGTATCAGTGCCCAGGCATTTAAGAGAGCAGGGACTTCTCAGAGCAGCGCACAGCCCGGTTTTTGGGACAGTTGTCTTTAAGAGCCCTGGAAGGGGATGAGAAGGCTGATCTGTCGCCAGCTGGCAGGCTGGCTCGCTCCGGATGAATGCAGGCTATTGTTCGGGGCTTTTACAACAGCACCATCGAGCAAAGAGGAAAGAAAAAAAAAAGAACATAAGATAATAAATAGATGTAAAATAAAATAATAAAAATATCATCTGGCAGCTCAGAGGTGAGGGCAGGCACAGGGATGCTCAGTGCACAGGGATGCTCAGTGTACAGGACTGGCAGGTACAGTTGCCAAGGGCAGTGGGGCCTGAGCTAAACCCTGCCATGCAGAAGGGAGATGGGTGCTGGCTCACCCCATTCATCCCCTGGCAGCTGAGCTCAGCTCAAAGCTGCAGCACCACTGAGGTCACATCCTGCCTGACTCGAGGCTATGGCCAAGTACCCGTCCTCAGTGGGCATCCCTGTGGGGTGCTGGGTTTTGTTCTTCAGAATCGGGGAGCACCAGCTACACTTGATCTTCCTCAGGGTGGGAAATCACTGCCCAGCTGCCCTCTGTGCTTGGCACTGGGGAGGCCCCACCTGGAATCCTGGGGTCAGTTTTGGCCTCCTCATTCCCAGAAGGACTTTGAGGGGCTGGAGTGTCACCAGAGAAAAGCAAAAGTCTGGTGAGGAGCAGCTGAGGGACCTGGGCTTGTTGAGCCTGGAGAGAAGGAGGTTCAGGGGAGACCTTCTGGCTCTGACAGCTCCTGACAGGAGGTTGGAGCCAGGGGGGGGTCAGGCTCTGCTCCCAAGGAACAAGGGACAGGATAAGAGGGAGCAACTTAAGTTGCCCCGGGGGAGGTTTAGTTTGGAACTGAGGAACAATTTCTTTCCCTCCAGGACTGTTCCAGGCTGCCCAGGGCAGTGCTGGAGTCCCTGTGACCCCTGGAGGGGTTTCCAAGCCCTGGAGCTGTGGTGCTGAGGAACAGGGTTAGACTTGATGATCTTAAAAGGCCTCTTTCAACCCAAACGATTCTGTGATGATTCTATGATTCCATGGCTCATCGCTCACTGGGGAAGCTTCACAGCCAGACCTTGTTTTGGGGGAAATTCTTTTAACATGAGCTTCCCCAGCAGAGCATCTGTGTAAACCACCCGGGCTTTGCCCGTACATGGCCGGGCACCGTCGTCCCTGCACCCTGACCCGGCCAGAGCATCCCGGCACTCAGAGCCCCGGCCATGCCACCTGCCCACTCCCTTAACAGCAGATCACGGCAGAGATGATCTGTTTATTCTCCCTGTCGTGATAACTCCCCAGTTCACACCGTTCTAAGCCGATTAGAGCCTGGTAGGTGCTGCCTCCAGCTGCACTCTCCGCTCGTGTCCCGACACGTCCGCCACGCCGCAGTGCCTGCCTGGCCGGCAGAAATGTTTGAGCAGCTCTGGCCAAGTCTCTATAAATTACTTATTAGTCACCCAGACTGAGATCTCCGTGCCACATCTCAGAAATAGCTGTAGGCTGAGAACAGACTTTCTAAAAAGCAATTAAAAAAGGCCCAGAAAGTAAACAGAGCAGGGTGGAAACCTAGAAGCCTCCGAAGTCGGAGCTCTGCTGGGTCCACTCCTGTCATGTGATTTTCTGCCGAGGGGACTGGAAATCAATGAGGGTGTTTGTGAAGAGCTCAGCGAGGTGCATTTGTCATGCTGGATGTTCCTGGGCTATCAAGAGCAGAGAGGCTCTGCAGGCAGGAATTCCTCAATTTCTCCATCCCCTCCAAGAGCCAAATTTCAGAGCAGTGAGGGCCAGAGCCAGGAGGAGGAGATGACCTCCAACATCTCCAACCCTCTGGGATTTTTTGGTTTTGCTTCTTTCATTTTTTAGTCCTCAATTAAAAGTACCAGGAGCTCTGTGTGCAGGACGATGTGGGTGAGCACCTGGAACTATGTACTGCTGGGGAGGCCTGTGAATGCTGCCAGGGGCTTGGGGACACCCTACAAACCCACCGACCTTGATGGAGACCACACACGAGGCCCTCCCCACCACCAGCACATACCAGACCCTCCTCTCACAGCTGACCCACCATCTGGAGAACCAAAAGGAGGAAACATCACTTTCCAAAAGACCTGAGGAGCATCCGAGTTGTCCATGCACCAAGCAGCTGTGCCACATCTGCACTGTCCTTCCCCTGCTTGGGCACCAAGTTCTCCATAGGGCCCCTAACCTCTTCCCAAGGAATGTGCCCTGCCAAGGGCTCTCCATGAAGATCTCTCCAGTTGATGTTTCTGGACTCCTCAAACATGAACTCACACCAACACTAACACTGGATCAAGACCCAGCACTTGGGCTGTAGAATTACATCCTATCAACAGTGATGATTCCTCCAGAGGATTGCAGTGTGTGGTTTGACTCCAGTTGGCTTTCAAGCTCAAAACATAGTTGTGCTGCCTGTGGCCAAATTTCCACTCAGACGCTTTTTGGCAGTGCTGTTGCACATCCAGGCTTACGGGTGTCTGGATGCTGGTCCTCCAAATCCCTGTGGGAGCTGGCAAACAACACCCTGAGCACTCAACACAGCTCCACTGCCCTGCTCAGCCCCAGGAGGTGAACCCAAGAGCTGGATGCCAGCTCTTTCCATCATCAGCACAGGACAGGAGGCTCAGGAGGGTCACTCCAAAGGTCCCAGCACCCACTACAGCTGGGTGCTCTGCAGATGCAGTGAAGATGCTTCAGGAAGCACCAGGGCACAGCATCCTGAGCATCCACCATGCTGCCATGGAGACCACCAAGGATATGGTCAGAGGGTGACCTGACATCCTAATGGTGGCATGCCCTCAATGGATGGCATCAATGGAGGATGCCATCATCTCCTGCAACTACTTTCCACTTGAGTGGAAGGAAATGACTTCTTGGAAGAGATAACCTTTTAAGATTCCTTCCAACCCCAAACATTCTGTGAGTCTATCTCCTGATGGGAAGTCATCTGAGAGCAGGGAAGACTGGTAAACAACCTGCCAAAGGCAGTGCTCAGATACAGTCTGGAGCAGCACAGATGGGCACAAACAGTTAAAGCTCCATTTTGGTGCCACCTTTGGCCACGTAGCCCATGTCTGGTGTAAAGAGCAGAGCCCCATCAGAGAAATGCCCATCACCACCTCACTCACCACACCCTGCCTCACTGTCTCCCGTTCTGCAGCAGCAATCAGAGCCAGAGTCAACACCCCCTCTTTTTCCAATTCCACCTACCCCATCTAATTGCAGAGTAAAATACCCCAAATACTTTATTTCTAGCCCCGGGGGTGGAGAGCAGGAGCTAATTTGCCATCACAGCTCCACACCGGATCCATCCCGGCGGTGGCAGCGGCTGGGGCAGAGCAAACACTAATGAGGCAGCAAAGACAAACATTTTGTCAGCACCGACAAAGGTGAGTGTCTTTTTTAAAGACAAAAAAAAAAAAAATGAAGAAAAATATATTAATTGGGACAGCTTCCAAACGAGCCGTGGCGATGAAAGAGCGGGCGCAGCGGGGAGGCAGGTGGACTCACCTCCGAACGAGAGCCATCTAAAGCTGACTGCGAGCAGGTAATTTTCGAGACAATGATTTAGAGCGAAGCACAGAGAGGATTTCGGAAACCATGGCACCGGGTCCCCACGGTGCTCATTAAGGTTGTACAGATTGCATTTCCCATCTCCCCGCTAGCCCTCCAAAGTGCCTGTTATTAATTCATAAAAACATTGCAAGAGTGATTGAATCCAATGATTACTGGAGCAGGCAAACACGAGAGATGGTAAAATATTCTGTCTCTCTCTATCAAGGCTCTCCGAGCACACACGGAGAAACAAAAATAAAAAAAAATAAAAAATAAAAAAAGAAAAGGGAAGGGAAGGAAAAAAAAAAGGGAAAAAAAAGTGTTGTGAAATATTAATCAGAGCTGTTTGCCCCTGGGCAGAAAGCGGGGAGCGGTGCAATCAATGCAGCGCGAGCTTTCCCGGTGACATCTATTTGAGAAGCTGATTACTGTGGGTAAACATCACTAAATATTCTGGATCTTTGGATTTCACCTCGAGTGTCGCCGCTAAAATCCGATTCCCTTATCATCCCTCCGCAGGCGCGGCCCCGGGGAGGGGGTGTGCGGGGGGAATCCGGCGGCCGAGGCTCCCGCTGCAGCTGGAAGGGGGGGGTCCGGGGGTCGGATACGGATGGCTTCAATTGCATGATAAACATTAGCTCGGGGGATGATCGTCTGAAAGACGTTGCAGGAGCCCCTTGGCAGACCGGAGGATTTATTGCCTGCTACGATCCTTGAAAGTGTAACTAATGGATTGAAGACACACAGGGAGCGCAAACAATTAATAGAAAATTACCAGAAAGCGGCGTATTAGCGACGTTCCAGCCGCTGCGGGAAGAGCCGCCCCCCGGGGGCCGCCGGGGTCCCCAAGCTGCGCAAACAACCCCGGGCAGGGCGAGGAACCTGCCACCCCCCCTCCCCCCGTGATGACCCCGAGCTCCTAATGAAGCTCTCCCCGCGAAGGTTGCTGTTAATTAGCTCGGCCGTCTAATCTAATTGTTTCAAAGATAATTGAATTTCATAGAACCATCCATTGCCATCGTTTTTCTAGAACCCTCAGCGTGGAGGAACCTCGTGGAGTTGAACAAGGGCAAGGGCAGGGAACTGCCCCTGGGGAGGAGTCAGTCAAGGAGAAAAACATCATCTTTCTCTTGGAGGTGAGAACACAGCAGCTTTCCCGGGGAGGGAGCACCAGGAGCCCAAGAGCAGCCAAACCCTCCTGCAGCCCCCACAGCAGCAGTGGGCAGGGTCCAGCAGCCCCCTCACTGCCTCCTGACCCTCCTCTGGGGAGGGACAACCCCCTGCACCAGCACAGGGGAGGGGGGACCTGCTGGGAAGCAGCTCTGCTGAGAAGGACCTGGCAGTGCTGGGGGACAACGAGGTGCCC
>JAOEGS010004844.1:1393-26443 GCA_025447755.1 Corythornis vintsioides | reverse complement strand
TAAATGGTAGTTAAGAATGTATTGGTTTATAATATATAAATACATATTTTAAATAACTTTTTAATTTGAATTGGTTCTCATGAACAAAATAAATACTCCTATTAAAATTGTCTCATGATATTCCTTTATTAAAAGATTTCAACTCTTATTAAAATGTATCCACCCAGCAGAAGTGATCCCCTGTTGTGTTCCCCTCAGGACACCATGGGGGTGCAGAGCTGTGAGCAGCAGCAGCAGCTCTCAGTCTAAAGGCAGAAGTTGATAATTTCCACCTAGTTGAGAAGTTGTAGGTGTTAGTCTCCTGATTTTTAATCTGTTAAGAAGATGTACTGCAACCCAAAGCAGAAGGATGTCATCTTTCCTTGCTTTAATAAAAGCAGAAATGCACTGGATGTTAATTACTGATGACCCCATTACTGACCTTGAAAGTAATTGCCAGAAAAAGAGTATTGTGCTTTCTGCTCTGAGACTTGGCTGCTGTGCAGCAGAGCTCCCAGCAGAGAAAATGGGGAGTTTGTGGGGTGGTTTGAATGAGGAGCCAGATTTTTGACAGCAACTGTGGCTCTTCTGGGTCAGAGAAAGGTGTCTGCTAGATGTGAGAGAGAGAATTCTGTTGCCAGGAGAATGAAAAATAAATATGAGCTGCATGGGCAGCAGGACAGTTTGAAATGGAACATGTGTTCAGTCAAACCAGTAGGTAAATGCTGAAGGTAAAAAAAAGCAAACGTGCAAAATGAAGATAGAGAGAACAGAAGTGTGAGTAGGGCATTACCTGAGAACTGCATGGCAGATGGCTCTCCCAGGCCTTGGCTTACAGCCCCCCAGCAGCAGGCTGGGTGCTCCCTGGTGCCCCAGGGAGGGCATCAAGGGTGCTGGCAGAAGAGCAGGGAAGGGGTGGAGATGAACCAAGAGCTGTTTCCGTTCTCACAGAGCAGTCCCAAGGGAAAAAAGCAATTCTGTCATGTCTTCAGGGACTGGCACCACCTGATATCCAGAGAACAAGAGAGAAAAAACAGCATTGACTTAGTCCTAGAGAAAATGCAAGCCCTGGCCCATGAAATAACAATAACTGAGTGTGAGGAATGGGATCTGTAAGGTAATTAACTTCTCTTTATGATGAATCACTAGGAAAACTTCCTTTCTGTCACCTCATTTTTAAAAATAGGGATGTGAAGGAAATGTGGGAAGAATTAGAAATGATGCTAGAAATGAGAACTCAATTTAGGGTTCAGTTAATCATAGTGATAATGTCGAGTGAGCAAGCCCCTGAATGGTCACAGCAAGGCAAGAACAGAAACACACCCTGGTTGAAGGGAAGGTGTGATGGGTGAGGACACTATTTACTTCCTATTAATTTAAGAGAATAATGCTCAGAGGATGGCTGTGCTGCCATATATTTATCAGTGTGAGTTCCTGTCCTTAGAAAAATGTTGAACAAAATAGCTGACAATTTTGAGATGATAAGTGTCTTCTCTGACTTGTTGACATCAGTTTTTGTTGTTGCATTTCTGCAAAGCTGTAGCCTACTTGAAGAAAAAATATGGTTGAGGCTTTTCTTCACAATTTCCCATGTTTCCAGTAGTGGGGTAAGGCATTTAATCACATTTTCAAGGGGTTAGAGGTTCTTTTGTCCTCTTCAACCCCCAAGTATTACCAACATATGTACTGATTAATAAAGGGAATCTTCCCCTTCATTAAAAAAAGTATGAAGCTTCAGTTAAGGGAAATGGGGTCACAGAAGCAGGGATGTTCTCAAGGGAGAAGAGAGTCAGGAGCAGAGGATTCTCTCTGAAAATACATGGACCACTCTTTGGTCAGCCTTTAGTGGTACCACGAAGGGAGGTGTACCCAGTGTTGGTGTCCTCTCATTTGGGATGCTTGGTTCCCCCCACCCCAGAAATGGTACCCTTCAGAGAATATTTAGCCTTTTCCCTTTATTTTTTCATTTATTGCTATGCCCATATAATTTCTAGAGAGCTTTCAGCAGCTTTAATTCAGCTTTCAGCTCTGTAACAAAGCCCTGTTCAGAGGTGCAATTCCATATGTGGCAACTGTCTCTTCTCAGTAATTCTTAAATGGCTCACATAACAAACCCTAAAAGCAGTGCATGCAAAAAGCATTTGTTCCAACATTTTAAGGAGAATTGTGTTTAAAGCCACTGTTTATAGAATTTTGGGAATACAGGGTTGTACCATGGAACAGTTAAAGTCCTGGCAGGTGGCCATAAATAATGCAGAGAAAAAAAAAAGTGGTAAGGAGAAGACTACAACTTAAAAGCAATTAGAAAAAAAAAACAACCCAAAACTAAAAAACACCAGGTTTGTACCAACAATAGCTTAATTAAAGCACATGGAAGAACTACAGAGCCTCTTGGAAAAAAAAGAGGAAAATCTTAATTCCTAAACTGAAGCATTCAGTAATTTAATGTTTATTTCTTTTTGAATGGAATGTGTTTTTAATAGGCTCTACTAGAAGATGAGATTAACTGTTCCATTAAAAATGTTCTTTTAATAAATGTTTATTTTGGGGTTAGACTGCAATCTGTTAAAAAGAGCAACCTTTCCAAAACTGTCAGATTAGATTGTGTAGGAATTTGAAAGATGCAGAACATTTACTTAAGAGGAAATGGCCTAAGGATTTAGTGCTAATTTTAATTATTTTTTTTGCATACCCAATTGGTCTGCTCTGTCTGGACGTCCTCAGAACTACTCTCTTCCTGCAGAACATATTTCCTGACTACTGCAGTACCTTCTGGTAATTCACTCCCAAGGATTGTTTCTCATTTGATCTTTATTAATGCAAAAGAGTAAAGAACAATGTTAGTTTTAATATGGTAAAAAAGAAGTTTGAAGAGATAATTACATGTGATGCCCTGTCTTCAGGATATTTATTGCATTCATAGTTTCTCTCCTTTTGCTTTTCACTCGGTGTTTATTGAATGAAATAGCCTAAAATTTCTCAGTGGTGTCTGCAAAGAGGGAAAACTTTTCCCTTTGGCCCCTGCAGAGCCCACCTGAGACTCCTGAATCACAGCAATTGTAGTTCAGTGTGACCTGCAGAGCCCAGGCTGCACTCAGAGCCCATTTGCTACCTGACCCATGAAGTTTGCAGAGGATGTGAAATAACTTATCATGCAGTCTCATGGCCACTAATGGTCTGTTCTGGGCAGCTGGGGCTTCTGCTCTTCATCTCTTGCATCCACAACTTTGCATACTGACCCTTTTTAGACAGTTGCTGAGAGCTAAGGGAGAGTTCAGTGCTCCTGTAGGAAGGTGAAAAAAGCCCCTATGCTAAAAAAAGTTAAACCCCAAACAAACACAAAAACCCCCACTCCAAAATAGCACACCACCCCCCAAAAAAACCTCAAACAACAAAACCCACAAAAAAAAAAAAAGAAAACCAGACCACAAAAAAAACGCCAAAAACACAAACCCCCAAAATCCACCCAAACCAAAATCCAATCCAGAACAAACCCAAACCTCTCTGCCAAAGCTGTATTCCAGTCAAGGTAATAACCCAGTAGAGCAGCAGTCCAAGCTAGGCTGTCAGGGATCCTTTCCTGCACACAAGCATAGTCTGTACAGTAAAAATCCTAATCCCAAGAGCTACCCAGCCACAGGTGACTGAGAAGTCTCTGGGTAACTACCTGAGGCATTTTTTGTTTGGTTGGTTTTTTTCCCCTATTGTCTTTATTTAGTGGTTATAATTAGGCTGGTTATTTTCCAGGAAGCTTTTTAATGATGCTCCCATTCCATTTTACTTGGCAGTTTATCTCAGCAGATTTCTAATTACCTGTGGTGAGCTGCAGGAGGGGGATTGCCAAGGCCACTGCCAGTGTCTCATCAGGGAACCTCTTGTGCTCAGGGAAGAGAAGGCAATTAGAGATTAACTCCCTTACAAGAGCCTTAAAATTCAGCAGCTACAACTGACTCCTGTTGGAGAGACCTTCCTGGAAGTCAGGAAGCTGATGGCTACCTTGTCCTTCCTCACCTCCTGATGGCAGGGTGTGTTTGGCTGTGGCAACCACCAGCTCTTGCTAAGCTGGAGAGGACACAGTGGGGCTTCTTGCTCAGCTCTGGGGATAGAATCCTTTGATGCAGTGTCCTTCCTGAGATCTCTTCCCTTCTTCATCCCGTGAGGTAGGAAAGCTTTCTTTCAAGTAAATGGTGTGACTGTAGTGTCTAGAGCTGCAGTGGGTTATTTTGATTGGAAGTGTCTGATAGAGACAGCAAAGCACAAGGTGAGGCTGGTAGTTCAGAAGAAATTTTGTGTGTTTCCCTGGGTACCTCTGGTGTGCAGTATCTGTCAGAGGCTGGCTGGCTTTTTGGTTTTCTGTGCTCAGGGATCTCCCTGAAAGGTTTTGAAAAAGCCTGTCTTCACCTGGCTGAAAAGCAGGACCTGCCAAGCCAGTCTTCACAGGAGGTTTTACTCTGGCTAGAGCAGCTGTGGGTTTTGGCAGACAGACATCAGTCTCCTCAGAGTGACTCAGGGTAACCACAGCTGTCAGCTTCACTGGAGCTGACACCAGCATTCCACCACAGGAAAATCAAACTCCTCTAGTAGTAACAACTCATGAAAAATGCAGTCATGGCCAGGTTTTGATCTGGAGTTTCACAGCCACCCTGAACCCCATAGCAAGGTTTGTGATCAAAACACAGCACCACGATTGGCTGCTGATGCTCAGAAAGTGCCTTTGTGGCTGGAACAGGCTCTTCAGCAGCCTCTCAGCTCTCAAGAGCTAGCCAGCAGGGTATCTCTGCAGGGGGGCATTGTCATTTGGAGAAGCAGCAGTTTCAGTAATGAACATTTTTTATCCTGATACAAACGTAGGTGGCATCCACAGTGACCTGGTAACATTGAAAGACAAACTTTCCCTTTCAAGCAGAAGTAAATGCAGAGCCAATGTAGAGAGAAGGTGGATCTGTCCCCAGGAAACGTATTTCCATCTGTCCCATGGATAACAGCTTGCTGAAATATGCTCATGTCTATAGTGCCTGCACACTGTGACTGAGACTATATGTCTTTAATGACTCCTTAAGCACTGGAGGCATTTTTTTACAGAAGATACTTTTCCCAGTTGAAGCTTTAGGAAGCAAGTAGTTTTAGGAACCAGCTCTGTCCCCACTTCTCTCACCCAACTCCTTCCCCACTCCTTTTCTGCATCCAGGCATGGTGTCCATTGTCACTGTTTAAAAATGTCATTACACTTTAAGAGGACAGTGGTTTCCACAGATTTGTTTTTACTAAGAGCACTTGTTAGATACTTAAGGATGAACCCTGATTGTTTTTTCTGTGGTAGTAAGAAATCATGGAACCAGCTTTGAAGTCAATCCAAACAAGATGTGTGAAAGTTTCATCCCTCCAGAGTTAACATCTGTGAGAAGGGCACTTTGGATAACCTTTTGCCTGCTCTCTGTGGGTGCACCCAAGTGCAGATACAGACTCTCACACTTATTCCAGCACCCCGGCCAGCACTGCCAAGAAGATAAAGGAGATTATTCCCTTGTAAATAAAAGATAAGATGGTGAGTGGCAGTTGGATTTTGCAGCAGCATCAGTTTTCCATCCCCAAACCTAGATAGGAGCCTTGTCAAGACAGCACTCTGGACTAAGGCCCACCCAAGCACACATCCCTCCCTGGCTTGCTGTGGGGTTTTGAGTGGAAAGGAGGCCCATCCCTGGCTGGTAGATGGCAGGCCTGCCTGTGCTGTGCCCTTGCTGCTGTGAGGGCTTCTGTCAGCTTCTCAGTAATCAAGGATTTAATGTCTTTGAGTAAAAAATGAGGTCAGATGAAAGTGCCTTTTTATGACTGTACTTCTCAGTTGTGTGAAACCTTAAATCAGGCATCTGACTTGACATGAGAGCTCAGTGCCACTAAAATTAACATCTGAGGAATGTATTCATGTTTCCTAAGTAGTTAAGAGAGGAGTTGTAATTTCTTTCCATTTAGATTTAGGTCAAAAATGTCAGTATCTTTCAAAGAGTTGCAAAAAGAAAAGAAAAAAAGCAAAAAGCCCCCCACTGTAGTGTGTGAATACTTCCAGTGAGACCATGACTGTCAGTCTGAAGCAGGAGAGACTTCTGCCATCCACCCTATACAGGGTATGAACATATGGCAGGGAAAAAACTTCTTCAGAAAAAGTCAGAGAGAAAATGCGGAGAGAAAATTGACTGACCAAACAGAATTTGAATATAATTTAATATTTCATCCTTTTGTCTTTCCTGAAGGGAATCAGTTCAATTTCTTCATTTCAGACAATGGAATGAAAACAGGTTTTAGCCTAAGGTAATTACTCATTATCATAATCTTCACAAAAACCTCCTCAGACAGACATGAGTGTACCTGGGGATCTTTAATCAGATTGAATGGATATTTTCCTCCTACTAATTAAAGCTTGGAAGTTTGGTGTGAAACAAATTAGCAAAACCTGGTTGTTCCATGAAATGATAATACAGTACTTTATTAGCACATCTCTATCTAATTGAAACCCAGTATATCATATCAGAATGGTTCTCCAGAAATGCATACTGAAAAAGAATAGCTTGTGAAGGGCTGTTAAGTATTCCATTTAATTCAGGAGGTGGAAAGTCATGCTGATACTGCAGAAAGCCCTGTGTCTCCACCTGCTTTGCATGGAGCTTAAAAATGTCTTTCATACAAGGCTGAAAATCCCATTTTTCCCCTGTGCACATAGATTTGTCAGGAGAGGGGGATTGCAGAGCAGCTGTCATCCCTTCTGCCCAGCTGTGGTGTCAGGCAGTGCATGTGCAGCTGGCCAGCTGTGTTGGGGCTCTCACTACACATCAGGAGCAACTGCAGGGAGCTTGGCTGGTTGGTGCAGCCATTCCATGGGTTTTCAGATGTTCCTCTACTTAAACATTAAGAGTGATATATGTAACACATCTGAACCCCTGAGACAACTCAGCTTCCATGTGCCTCTGCTTTTCTCTGGTCCTTTTTTTTTTTTTTTTTTTGCCAGTATCATGTACAGCAAACAGCTTCAGGCAGTGTTTCAGTTGAGAAATGGAAGCATCAGGATGAAATAGACACAAGATGTTTTTGTTTTAATGTTAAAATGATTTCTTCCTTGGAGGACTGTGTGAATGTAAATCCATCCAGAAGGATAGATGTATCTTACCAAAATGAATTCAGATGAGCAGTGGGTTGTTTAATTCATACCATGCTATACTCATATTAAGATCAACCAAAACCAGACTTCTCATGTTTTGTCAGTGCAGTTGTGAAACCTGCCCTGGATTCTGCTTTTTTTTTTTTTGGCATATGAACTTTCTTTTTACTACAAAGTGTATAGCACTTTTTTTTTTTTTACCACTGCATGTTTTGGAGGCCAGGTCAGCAGTTTCACAGCAAAGACAGTTGTTGGATGCTGTTTGTCACCTGCCTCTCTTCACTTTTTCTGCTTGTTTTGCTGAAACCTTACATTTCTTACATTTACCACTGACAAGGAGCAGGAACCCCAGGGTGCAAAATTCTACTGTGCAAGAAGGCACTGACCTCCTAATTGACAAAAATATTCTGTTCCACCTAAACATCTTTCAGGGGCTTTCTGAAATACAGTTAAAGAGGGGCAGGCAAGGTTTTTCTATACTTTTAATTTACAGAAAATGTCAATTTCTTTGATTTTCAAGATGAAAACAAAAAGTTTATCATGGAGGTCATTCCATTCTTCTGGATTAATTTAAGAAATGGATCATTTGGTGTCAGTGTCTCAATAGTACATGGCTTGTAAACAGGGCAAGTGCTTTTTTGGGGGCTGCTAAACTGGGCCCTGGCCTGGCTCCTGCCCTTCCAACCTCATATTTTCCTTGTTGCTTTCTCCTTCCTTGCTTCTATTCCATAGTGTGTTTCAAACACTCCAGCTATTTCTGTCACCTTGGCTCATGAAGGACTCATAACTTATTTTAATGCGTGTTATGACACTGAATAGTTTGTTTGTCTTTGCACCTATTTAAAAATGGATAATGCATGAAACTGCTTTGCTATTTTTAAGTACAATTTGATCTTGTGCAAGTTTACTGAATTGACACCACCAAAATACATCAGTCCTTAAAAAATCAGTTAAGGCCCTTAAATAGCAGCAGCAGTTGATTTATCTCAGGTCTGTGGGTTGTCCTGTTGACATTACTGAAACCACATGAAGGCACTTGGAGAATATTCTTAAGTGATTTTCAAGAATAAAGTCTTAAGACTTATCTTGTAAAAAATACCTGTTCTTGTGTATATAGCTATACTGTCTGCAGGAACCAGCACTGTGTGATGTTGGCATTGCTCAAACATAACTCAAGTGGATGTAGGAGATAGGTTTGTATATATATTAGCATGTAATATATATACATGTAGTATATATAGAATATGCTGAGTTCTATATATCAGCATGTAATTTAACCCTGTAAAACCCACTTAATACTTGAACTTTGCTAGAACTTTAAAGATTCATAGTTTCTTTTAACAGCACATTCAGTCTGGGCAATATCTGAACAAATGCAGCTCTAGTGATCTGTCCTTCACTAAGACTGCAGCAAAGACACAGCCCCATCAATGCTGTGCAGGTGTTTCCTACCTGATGTGTAACCTGTGTGCAGTTCCTTCTCCCCTCTGATCTCTACCCAGATGCTTGACATGCAAACCATGTGAATGTCCTCCTGTGGAGGATTTGGGCATGAAAGTCCATAAAGCCCTGAGTTAAGCAGTGCTATTCAACTCCCAAAGACCAGGCAGTAGAAGGTGAGCCTGGTTTAGACTTCTTTGAGGGTTCCAGTGCTATATGAGAAGTTAACATCAGAGAGAAATTAGAGAGGACTCTGTGACTGCTTGGCATTTTACAGTTTTTCAATAGTTAATATACAAAGCAGGAGATGGTCACAGTTAGTAGGTGGATTATTCCTGCTCGTGTGGCACTTGTTCCCATATGCCTTTGAAAATTATAAGCATGGTCCTGTATTTCTGTGCTGGGAATGTTCAGGTACCAGGTGAAATTCCAAGAATTTCAGTAACTCATCCACCATCTTCAGCCATAACCAGCAGTGATTCAGCAAGTGATGAGTCCTGCAAAGCTCAAGAGTAGCATCTGTCTCACTGAGTTCCAGAACAACTGTGACAATACATTCTGAAAGTGAGTTGCTACTGAAGATGAAGGTGAAGAGATGAGTGGTGGCAGAGAATCTGAAACATTAAGCAGCAGCTGCAAAGTGCCATGGCCAAGAAATGACTCCTCCTATTAGAATGCAGTCCAGGTCTTGACTAGTCCTAATTAAACCTGCAGAGTTCTTCAAGGATGTCAAATTGTGAATTCTCTTTCATCTCAATCCATTCTTTTGCACAACTAAAACTTCCTGAATTGTTGACTAAGCAATTACCTGCACGCATACAACATCTATATTATTGACACCAAAATACTGCTTCAAATCCTCACATTTCCCTGAAGCTTTCAGATTACTGAATCTTCCCAGCTTTTCTTGTGGAATACATCTGGCCAATGCTGCTTTTACTGAGCACTGCATTAGTAGTGAACAGTATATGGGAGGGAAATCTCTTTGTGTATATGTGGGTTGGTCTTATAAGTGTCCCCAAGAGAAGTCTTTCCATTTTTAGGGTTAGAAACTCAGGTCAGCAATCAGAGTGAGTGAAGTCCAAGTGTACGTTGGAGGAGCAGCTTCAGTGACTCGGCCAGCAGAGGGAACTCTAATACAGCACATGGCAGGTGACCTGGGGCTGCAGGCACAGCAGCATCACAAATAAAAGACCAGACAAAGTGTAAAATGTATTTGCCATGTATCATGTGTAAAGTGTAAACCTCCCGCATGTCCTGTTCATTTAGTGAGTTTTTACTGATGCTTTCCTTCCCTTCCTTCTATCCTGTGCAACATCTGCCAAATGATGGGATGAATTGCCAGTTCCAGTGTCACAGTTCCAATAGTTCTTAAGTGCTGCACATCAGACATTTAATTAACATTTGGCCAGCGTAAAATTTTGTCATTTTTGGGTAAGTTTTGTAAAATGGCAAGATTGTGAGGTAATGGCAGAGTCTCTCTTAGAATGACTGTTGTGTCCTTTGAAGGACAGACAGGGACAGTTTGCAACTCTTAAGACATGGCAGTCAGCAAATAAAACAATGCTGTATTAATCTCTTTCTGTGGAAGGTCCCAAAAAGGAGCTTGCTCTTTTTTTTTTTTCTCACTTTTTTTTGTTGTGACCTTTAGTCACCTAAATATACTTTCAGTTGGTTTATCACTATTTCATTATTTTTAAGGCTTGATGCCTTCACTCAGCCATCATTCTGTCATTTACTGCTTGCCTTTTTTTGTTGTCCTTGGGGATGAAATGTCACCATGTAGGTTGATCAGTAGAGAGGTTTCTTAGAAAAATTGGTTCTTGTTTCTTCTGAAGTGTTAAAAGTCATGGAGTGCATGAAACAAATACAACATTTCTGTGTTGCAGCTGAGCTTTAGATCCTTCCTGGGTCTGTCTACATCAGATAGCCTTAGTTCTGCTCCTACACCACACTGAGACATTTTATTTCAACAGACTGGGAGATTGTGGGTTCCTATAAAAAAATAAAGGAACATCCAAAAAGTGAAGAATCTGTTGACATCACTCAGGACTTTTTTAAAGCTTTTTCATGTGTGCATAGGTTGGAGTATTCATAATGAAGATCTCGCATGAAAATGGGTTGAATAATAAGGTTTAAAGGAGTATTTATTCTCCTAGAAAGGACAAGCATCCCTGCACATTGGTGTGTTAGTATTTCCAGGGTCAGCATTCTAGAGATGCTGGGTAATGAAGCTTCAGGGAGCTGGGTTTATTTTGGTGACATACTTAGGTAAAGTTGGATCTTTAATGCCATTAAAGTCAGTGCAAAGCTGCTCTTTAGCATCTGCAGATCCAAGAGGCTAGAAAGTGCAGAGTCTTGTGTTCAGGGCTGGTCTCTCCCCTGAGACACTGGAATACTGGAGAGAGTCCAACAGAGCTGTGAATATGTTGAAGGGACTGGAACATCTCTGCTGAGGAAAAGCTGAGAGCCCTGGGGCTGTTTAGCCTGGAGAAGAGAAGACAGAGGGGATCTGATGAATGTTTGCAAATATCTGCAGGGTGGGTGTCAAGCAGAAGGGGCCAGGCTCTGAGCAGTGGTGCCCTGTGATGGGGGGAGAGGTGATGCTATCAAGGTGAAACACAGGGAGTTCCACCTCAATGTGAGAAAAAACTTCTTCCCTGTGAGGGTGCCAGAGCCTGGCACAGGCTGCCCAGGGAGGTTGTGGAGTCTCCTGCTCTGGAGACTTTCCAGCCCCCCCTGGATCTGTTCCTGGGTGACCTGCCCTGGGTGCCCCTGCTCTGGCAGGGGGATTGGAGTCAATGATCCAACCCCTACCATCCTATGAGTCTGTTCATATCATTTTACCAACAATATTTTGTAATTGCACTGGAGTTTATCTTTGGAAGAAAGTTTGAACCAATTGAAGTACAGATGGAAGTTTAGTCATTCTCTTTACTTACTGAGTTAGGCTGAAGTGTATCTTGCTTCCCTAGGAATTAGTCTAAAATGCTAATTTTCAGATGTATCCCAGCCTGCTAAGAGAAGATGAAGCAATGCATTCCACAGGTCAGTTCAGGGTGTCCTGAGGCTGCCATAGTTAAACCTACTGGAAAATAAGGAGGAATGAACTTCATGTTTACCCTTCACTTCAGGGATATTCACAGTATGTGTTGTTTCAGCTAGAGAAGCAGGTGGGATTTGCAGCCATGGTAGTAATAACCAAGTTAACCATTCCTGTGAAGTCCTTTACTATTCTGAATTGGAACCAGAGAAATTACCTGTGAGGCTCCAGGCTGTTCATAAACTCCCTCTGCTTCATGTTTTGCATTAGCTTCTTGTAGAACATCCTCCTCTTGAATCCACCCTGCACTAGGTGTGTTAAATGCATTAAATGTGTTTAAAATCAAGGGAGAGAAGTGGATGCCTCAGTGAGGCTGGAGTCTTTCATCAGAGCTCTGCAGTTGTGTCAGACTCAGGAACATCCCTCAGGCTCCCTGATGGATGCCACTAGTGCCAGCTATTCCTGTCTGTGGTGCAGCTCTAGATGAGGCATAAAGGGGCCAGCCAGAGTAGGGCCCTTCTTCACTTAACTTGTGCCATGCTCTGTCACTCCCAGGTTGGGTTTTCTATTCTCTGGTCATTCAGGATGGCAAAGCAGCAGAGCTTTGTTTAGAAAAGCAGACTCAAAATGCATATTTATCCACCTGAGCAACTGGAAAGCACCAGTCTCAACAGATCTCTCTAGATTTGAAGTGTTAATACTAATTGATAATAGTTGCAGAGCCTTGACATACTATTCATAGATATTCATAGATATTAGGGGTTGGAAGGGACCTAGAAGATCATCTAGTCCAACCCCCCTGCCTGAGCAGGATCACCTAGACCAAGTCACCCAGGAACAAATCCAGGTGGGTCTTAAGTGTCTCCAGATGTCTCCCTATGTCTTGTGGGTATTTACTGCTGCTGTTTGGTTTAAGATAATTTTTCCTGTTTTATTTTCTTTGTTTTCTGATCTATGTTAGAGGCAATTAACGAGCACAAAACATTCCCATAGCTGCTTTTTTTTTTTTATCAAATAAGCAGGTTTGTTCTGCAAGAAAAGGACTTTGGTATTGAATTCACTTCCTCCTCCAAGTTGCTATGTACTGTCAATTCTAATTGGTATTGACAGAGATGAGAAAGCAGAACATGGAGAGCAGCATGGCAGAGAAAATCCACACCAGAAAAGGTATATGGGCTTATTGTCATGAATTGTCCATCAGTGGGTTGTTCTTTGGGAGGAGTGCTCTAATGATGCAGGATTGCTTGTGTGGCCCTGCATTTCCAAAGAGCATTTCTCTCTTGTTGGCATTTCTGCCAATTGCATAGGAAGCTTTTACATTTTTTGTAGTAAACACTTTTGTGTATAAAGTGTGAGGTAAGTCTGTACAAATAGATTGTCAGTTTATGTTCTTGTTTTCCTGCTACTGCTGGCATCTAAAATATTTCTTATTTAGCACGTTGGAAATTGGTTTGGATTGTTACTGTGTTACTCTAAATGATGGAATGGATAATAATTTCCTAAAGTAAATGCAGGGCACATCATACAATATTAAAGGGAATGTGTAGAGGGCCACATGTACAAGACAGAAAGGTAATTTGATCTCTGCTAAATTATTTAGAGCACATTTCCATTTAAGCAGGAACTAATGATAAGCAAGCAGGTGAAGCTTTGTACATTGATTTATGGATTTGTATTAAAGATTTCACATGGTTGCTTACAGTTCAGCAAGGTTGCAGAGCCTCTCTTGGATACAGGGCATTTTATATTCACTGTGTTGCTACAAGAGTTGGTGTTTGTTTCCAGTGCACATGTGTGGCAGGGCAGATGTAAAAAGACAGATGTTGAAAAAATTTCTGCTTTTTGGTTATTACTTCTGTGATGTACTGTGCTAGCAGGAATTACAAATTTCCTTAATGAATTTTCTCAGTACATCAAGATGCTATTTTGAAGAAAACAATGAGTTGTTTTAAAAAATACTATTATTGTGAGTTGTTTGGAATATTAGTAATGAATAGATTATATTGTACCTAATATGCAGTTGATGCCAGTAATACAGCAGGATGACAATCTGATTTATTGGAAAACATGCAGTAGGCTTTTATTAAGCTGCTGCTCTTAACAAGGGGTTTGATTTGTCACTGAAGCTGAGACTAAATACAGAGTATTAATCAACATTATGGATTTATATTAAATATATGATTACTAACTTGAGGATTTCTACACTTATCAGAAGATAACTGGTGTGCTGGACAGATAGGAGGGCCATGATTCTATGATTGGGTTTTTCTGAAGTGCAGACAGAAAGGAAATGCTTGTCTGGCATGGGCTGGAAACCTCTGTGGTTGTGGTACATGGATGTGGCTGAGCTCATTTCCCAGTCGACTGCCAGTGGCCTGTGGTTTGCTGCCCTCACTCAGACTTCACACTGGCTGCTCCAACCAGTAGCTCAGCAGCAGCTCCTGGCATTTCACATCCATTCCCAGCTCCTCTTCCCTTCCTTCTGTGAGTATTCCCCTCCACAGTTTGACCCAGCAAGGTGCACTGCAACTGGCAGATAATTTTAGAGTGCTTATGATAACTTCAGCAATGTAGCTGCTGGAGTAGAAGATCTGGAATGCAGATCTGCTCCCTACAAACCCTTAAATAAATGAAATTGAGAGTCACCACAGCCCCATGGACCAGGGGCTCTAGGACTCTTGCAAGTGCCACTGGTGGGGAATGCAATAGCATTGTGTTCCAGCTCTAGCTGGTTTGTGTCTTTAAACATTAGTGTAATTTTTTTTTTTTCTCATGTGAAATGACATTATTTTTTTGAATAACAGATGAGAAAGGATTCAGTAATCTTTAACCTTTGGTAACTAGTTCAACCAAGCAGCATGAGAGATTCCCTATATGTCAAATAATAAGAAAATCATCATTTGATCAATGAATGGTCAAAAGAACATTTGCAAAAACAGCTATTGTCCTATTCACTTTTTCTGCTTGACAGTCTTGTTCCCAAATGTTTGCTTGGTGAAAGATGCTAAATACACAGTGAATTTTCTAGACATGTATTTGCAAACTATATAGGGGACACTCATTGCTTTGCAAAATATGCATATAAAAGATACACTGTTCTCATTTCTGACCTTATGTTATCAGCCAGAGCACAATGACATAGTACAGTGGATTTATTTCATTCAGCACCTTTGCAAGATCATATGCAGGTAGTGCTGCATACAACATCTCTCACAGGTACTTACATGCTGCCCTGATATCATGGTGTCTGGGTACTTCACAATGTTTATTATGTAAATTTACAGCAGCTTTGTGTGCAGGAAAATGTCATTGGGCCCATTATTCAATTAGGAACTTCTTCAACCCAGAACAAGATTCCTTTCACCTACCTTTGTACATTTATAATGTGAATTTTACACTTGAACTCATTGCTAGACTCCTGTTGTAGCCCTCGGAGAAAGGGATGTTGAGAGCCTGAGACATCTCATTAACCACCCAGGGTGTCTGGATAACTAGCTGGAATACACAAAGATGATTGATGAAGCCAAACCTCCCTCAAATCCATTAGATAACTGGCCAAGACTCCAGAAGAGCAAAAGTGGAAGTTGAAGTGGTATTTTCTCATTCCTAGCTGTGTCTTAAACATTAGCACCCTGTCCATTCATGACTTGGGCTACATTCTGATCTTCTCAATACCTGTCACAGTACAGACATCAGAGACTGAAATTGTCCTTCCAACACTTATGATGTGGCCACCAACAAAAGCACGAGTGATTTTAGGCTCTGCTTATTCCAAATGCATTGCAGAAATACTTTTTCTGTGCACTATCAGGGGAGACAAGAGGATTATCTCACAGGTGAATGTTGGCACAGTCTCATTGAAAAATAGTGTCAGCTTTTGGAACTATGAAGAGTTAATTTAAGGCAGATCAGATGAATGTAACTGAGAAACCAGGTATTTGAGGAAAAACCCCACATAAAACAGCACAATCACAAACAACATAAAGCAAACCTATTAAAAATTTCCAATACAGAGAATAAATGGAACAGGAAACTCTTGCCATAATTTTCCAGTGTTGTATGGGTGATGGTTTGTGTTTTGATCACATTCTTTATTCCTGAGGACAGCAGTTGCTATGAGGAATCATTTAAGTATGGATGTTATACCCATAATGACATACTTTCAAACTACATTCTCTTTATGATCAACCTAGATGTCACAAGCTCCATTCTTTATCTGCAAGTGAAACACTGGATGAGGTGATTGACAACAGCACCTACATTCCTGATGTAATTTTGGAAGAAGTAGAAATGCACTCATTTACCAGCTTTCTGTACTCTTGACAAGATTATCTTCATTTATCCAGGGCAGCATCCATAGCACAGAGATGGTTTTTCTGCTTTCAGGAGAGGGGTTTGTTTTAGTTCATGCTGTGAGGCTTGAAGCTGGAAGCCATGGGACCCTGACAGGCAGGTGGGTTGGAGATTTTTCTGTGTGCTTCTGTCTAGTGAAGAGGTCTGCTGAAGGTGCTGCCAGCTTTCCCAGTGTTGCTGTGGATGATGTGAAGTCTTGAGACAGGAGATTTTGTTGTATTTCCTGAGGGCCCTTAAGTCAACCAAAGTGCTGAAACGTGTGACCAGGAATATCTCTGAGAAGCCTCTGGTTTGCTGGGATTTACAGCTCACTTCAGGCTAGTCCTGTCCAGTGACTAAAAGAACATGTGCATCAACTAAGAGATTTTTATTTAGTATCCTTTTCATTCATTTGAGCCCTAAAATGAGCAGAAATCTTTCTCTGCATCCTAGTTCTATCCCCGAGCCTCAGTTTGAGTTCTCAGGCTTAGGATTGTTGAAATGTGACCTGCTTTTTTATTTCAGACTGACATTTTTTTTTCCCTTCTGTAAAGAGGGACAGACAGCTCATAAAAGTTGAGTGGTTTTTTTGAAGTGTGAGAGGACAAGGCAGAGAACATTGATAAGTGGAGTAGTTTTCTGCACCTGGGGGTTATGTTGAGTACTTATTAATCACAAATACTCTCTTTGCCCTCTGCAGTCAATGAAACCTCTCAGCTGAGGAATAGTGTAAACATCCAGAAACACAGATCTCAACAGGACAGACATGATGATGTGTTCAGATAAGTTATAGAGTAGAGATGAATGAGTATTGATTGCAAGGAAAATACAGCCAAACTAATGGGAGAATGGCATTAAAAACATCAGGAGAGTTGACATGGAAAGGTGTGTGTTGGGGTGATGCTCCATTAGTGCACATCTTCAGAACAGGCTTAATGCTCTATCAGAACAGCTCTTGTGTGGCAATGGAAAACAAACATGGAATTTGCCAACTACTGTTCCATATTCAAAGTCTGAAGAATGTCCCTTACTTCTTTGTACTTTTTCACATGTCCCTTGCAGTTGAAGACAGCATCCCTGTGCTTCTAGGGAATACAACTGTCAGATTACTGAGTATGTGCACAAATATCAGTATCTGTTATAGAACAAGGTGCACACTTGTGGATTTCATATGGAAAAGGCTAGGGCAGAGTCTGGAGAAGCTCTGGTCATAAGAAGCTCCAAGATAAGGAGTCAGTAGTGCAGATACAGGATCCTTTTTATTAAAAAGTGTTAGCAGTTGCTGAATATCCCACCTCTCAGGGACTTGAATTAAGCACTTGAGTCAGTCCTGTGGTCTTAGGAAATCACTGTGAAACAAGTGCTGAGGATTCAGAGGAGTTAAAGTATTCAGAGTTTACTGCACTGCAATATTAGTGAAGCTGCAGCAGACAAAAATGAATATTTTATATGTATAGGATGGGCAGAGAATGAGAAAAGGAAACAAAAACAGTATAAAAATGACTGTTTCTTCTGTTTAGGTCAACTTCTATACAATATAGTCACCTGATGGCTTTGATGTGCCTTTATTTTTCTTCTTCTTTGGTGCTGATTTTGGCTTAATGGAGTAATTTCATTACTTGGTCAAAGCAGTAATGTGACAGGTTCCAGTTCTGCATGAAGAGCTATGATATGAAACGTTAGTTGGAGCCAAAGGCTGTGTTATGGTGACGTGGCAGTTGAAATTTGAATTACAGAACTTGTGGCTTAACACCCCATCATAAACGTGGGAGTGAGAGAGATTTCATGAGTCAAAAGTTAAGAGAATAAGGCTTTGTCTGGGCCATCCTGGTCTTGTATCCCCTCCACAGAGGGCATGGTGTGGGATCCTCTCCTAAGGAAGCAGACCAGGGCCTCACACTAGTGCAACCAGGAAGAGCTCCAGGTTTTTAGCTGTTTCTATGGAAACGAATTCCCACTTTGTTGATGAGGCAGAGGAAATGCCTTTAATGCAGGAGTTGAGGGCTGGAGCATTGCACAGAACAGGTGAGCCTCTCACAAATCCTAGGAGCCAAGTCCTGCCAACCATTGCAAGCCCAGAGCTGAAGAGGAGCTCAGCGAGCACTTTGCTAGTTAAATGGAGGAGAAAACTAAACCATCAGCTGGTGCTTTAGGGAGGATGGATCGCTGCTATTATGCCAACGAGTGTTTCAAAGGTTTCTAAATTGTCTTCTGTCTCACACTCAAAACTGCCACATTTTAACACTGAAAAATATTGTTTCACTTCCAGCTAAATGCACTTTAATGGCTTCCAGACAGCCATAAAGCTGTGCAGCAGGCATCATTCTTCAAACGGGGTATAACATCTACTGTGTTTCTTGATTATCCAGCTCAATCTGATTCTCTACAGATTTCCAGGCCTTCACACTTTGGTCTAAGATATATTTCTAATAGAATGTATTCATTTACCAGCTTGGATATCCTTATATAATACCGTGAGGATTTCTCAGACCCCATCAGTCTGTATTTTATCAACCTACCCTCTAAATTTCCATAACAAGACATGATTTGATTTCATGATCAGTGTTAACTTGGAGGTCATATTTGGCTTGCTTCGAGATATTTTCAGTGCAGAAGTTTGGGAAGTTTGACTGTAGGTCTTTAATTTAGTCTAAAGTGGTAGGGCTGAGTAAAAGGCTTCAAGATGTAAGGGGTGTATAAATATTTAGTAGGAAGTATTTTCTGTATTAGAATTACTAGGAAAAGACCCTCATCAGTCAAACCTGTGCATCCACCACACACAATCTTCACTGGTAGCCAGTGTATACATTATTTTTCCTCCTGTGTTCCTCAAAACTCTGCTGATAAAGCTGAGTATCTGAAAATGTCTCCAGTTGGAAGGGGCCCATAAAGCTCATCAGAATTCTAGGTCTTTGGTATTTTATTTTAACAGCTACATCTCTGTTGTAAATGAATATTTTGGATTGATAATGGGAGAAATCCTTTTAAACAGTACCTTCCTCAAACTCTTTGCAGAAAACCATGGTGATTCTACTTTCTAATATTGGAGTTGGCAATTCTGAGAGCACTGTGCTGCCTGCTGCCCTGCAAGCTTCTGTCACTAGTTGCTGCTTGCTTGCCTTTCTTTCATGTGGTTTATTCCTGCATCTTGTCTTGATAAACCTCAGTGGTTTCAGAGAGTTATCAATGAGCTACGATGGCTTTCTTTTCCACAGTAGCTGCAAGGAGCACATGGTTGTGGTGTCTGGTGACAGGGTAATGCAGTGTTTCCCATGTGACAGTGACTATGAGAGGCAGGAAAAGGACAAGGATCCAGCAGAATGAGGTTGGGATTAACACTGAGCTTTTTTGCTCAATTCATTCAATCAAAGGCATTGGTAAGAATCTCTTATGACAGTTCTTCTTCAAACTTACCCAGTAATCCCAAAGGCAGTGGTGTTTTTGTTAGGTTCAAATACAGCTATATTGCTCTCCATTGTAGCTCTGACATTTTGATAGTTAAATAGAAGAAACCTGTAATCTTAGTCATCATCCCAGGGTCATGCAATTTTGAGAGAACAAGGTTGGAGAAAAAATTAGGTAGTACTTCTACACGGTTTTGTTTCTTTCAGCCTTCCACTTCAACTGACAGGTCTTCCTGATGCATGGTGAATAGCCACTCAAAACAAAATGAGGATTCATTTACTGTGGTGACAGAGAAATGTATTAGTACTGACTGTGATACAAAAGGCAAAAGGTTTTACAGTAAAAGATGAAAAAGAAGAAAAAAAAACCTGGACAACATGTACTATTGTCTGATTGCCCTGAAATTTTATCAGGTTACTTGGTGCTGCATATTACTCAGTGGCAATTAAATCTTATTGGTTTGCTTTTCTTCTTATTTTTATTTAACAGCATTACTGTCAGGAAAGGTGTTGAATATTGAAAGCTGGAAGAGTATATTGGCTACATTTTACTCTCGTGTATAGACAGACAGCTACTACTTTGAAGGGGATCTTATAAATGGGAGTAAAAACAAAGCTGTGTTCAATTACATGCACAGCTACCCTTGGAGTTTTCCTTCCTGATGATGCTGTCTTCATCTCGAGCTGCTGTTTTGACATTTGTAAAGTTTTAGCAAATGCTTCAGGAAAAGGTCACTTATAGTGACATTTTCACTTCTCAAAAGCCCGTGGAGAGGACACTGTGTACAGGTTCACATGATAAGCCATGGTGGATTTCAAGAGAAGGCTCTTCTGACTGCACTTGTTTTTCACAGCCTTGTTTTGTTTTCAACCTGCTGCTCTAACCATTTGCTAGAAAGTTATCTCAGTGTAACTCGGTTCTGAATGTCTTCCTTGCACATTGTTAAGCACCAGAAAACACTTCACAGCTCGGGGGGGTTAAGAATAGAATATTAGAAAATACAGGGCTAGGGTATCAACCTTCCTGATGTAGATCCAAAATCCACAGAACTGCCTTCCCAAGAGAGCCTCCCCTCCCACGTGCTGCTGGGGCCCTGCCATTGCCACCCTCTCCTTTGGGGGCTTGAGATGCACCCACCTCATCAGAGAGTGTCCTGACAACCAGAGCTTCCACTGATGCTGCCAGGGAGCAATTTACTGGATGGGGGAGAAAGATTCTCCTGTGAGTCTCTTCAGTCTTTTCTTCATGGCTTCAAAGCAGGAACATTCAGGCACTCTCTCAGACATCTTTTATTACCAGATTTGTGGTTCCTCAAAGAAGTTCTGTAAATACTAAAGAAGAAATATTACACTGTTTCAAAAGTATGGATTTATAGAATGAGAAAATATATTGGGACATTTATTTTTGTCAGGATATCAGTACAGTGTATGTCCCTGAGAATTCTGTGCCCTTGACTCTTCAGGAATTACTCTGGAGCACGACACAAAATCTGTTTCTATCAGAGCTTGACCTATTCACTTTAAATAATAAGTGCTTAGAGGAAAATGGCAAGGAAACTGTTTGATGGTTTTATTGAGAAGGTGGTTCTTAGGGAAAAAATACCATAGAAAAATGCTCATAGACGTATTTTTTTAGCTGTGGAATTTACACCACCACAGGTGCTGTGTGTTTAATGGCTGAAGGAATTTGCCTTAAGTCATTTTATACTACACACACTGCAGTGTGACAGAATATGGAAACTGACCTTTGAATCAACTGGAATAGAAATTTCACTGAATATTCAGGACTGTGTGTGTGTAATTCATTAAAGCTGTCCAATTACCTGTGCCCACTGCTCTGATAGGATATGATAGCAATGCTTTGTGTGGCCAGCTCCTGTGAGCAAAATGGCTCATTGCAGCTCCAGATGAAAAGAGGAGGCAGGAGATCCCAACGCCATCTATTTAGTCAAACATTCCATCTCCACTCTACCATCACAAAGCTGAGAGATCTCATTAGACATACTTGGTGGATTTGACAGATGAGGAGGATGAAAATGCCCACAGCAACATTCTTCATTTCTTCAGAGCCAGCAGACACTCTGTTCAGTTTTTCTCAGCTTTCTGGCTTTCCATTTTCATTGTTTTAGAGGGTTTTCTTTTCACCATCTACGTAGCATGTCCTTATTGGTACACTCAGTAAAACATCTTTGGCTCCACTAAGAGCAAATACAAATGGTTTCTCTCTGTTCTGGCTGACCTACTTTGTATCATAAGTGTCACCAAAGAAAATCCATGTTCATCTGTGGTTAATGAGAAGCACGTGGTTATTAAACAGATGTGTTAAGAACTAGGCCAAAGAGAATATATCTAGCATATACTCTTCTGAACTGCTACAGAGGGATAATATCCATGGGAGAACACTTCCTATCCTAAGCAGAAACCCCATAGATAATATGTATTTAAAAGCTGTTTATAGTTTTGTGCCTTTCAGCTTTCAGTTGCAAAATCTTGGAGTGAAAGAGAAAACAAATGCAGTTAGTGTGCAGTATAGCATCTGAGCATGAACATCATTTCCAGTCTGGAATTGCTTTTCTTCTAGAAAAAAAAAACAAAACCAGAAACAAACATTAATTAACTGACCATCAAGAACTAAGAAAGTCTTTCCTTGAGTCATATTTGCATTAGTCACATTTACAAAAGGCATGTTTGATAAGACTTGTGCTGTTTTTATCCTGACTTAATTTAATATTGTTTCCTGAATTTCTCTTGGTAACCTCTTCACCTGTTAGCAGTTATTACCTTTATGGGGTTGTGTGTGAGCAAAATTAACAAATTGCATGAGTCATTTCTTTCCTATGGTAATGAAATAATCCATTAGATATTTGAGAAGTTCTCATTCTTAAACTCAAAGCAGGGAAACTTTCTAAAATTTCCAGTTTAAGATCCAACAATGAAATTTTCCTTCTGTCTTTCATCCTCCTTGCCTTCCTTTTATTCTGCCTTGCTTCATAAAAATTCAGGAGTGGTGAGTAACCTGCCAGCAGAGCAGTCACCACCTGACCTAGTTCACTCAATCTAAGCAGCAGTCCATCCAGTTTCCAATTGACTAGTGATTATTTGGGGAATTTAAAGCTCTGGGTTTTTTATGGAAGTGGCTAATTGCTTTTTTTTTTTACCCTACATTTCCAGTGCCAGGAGGTTTTGGGGTAGTGTGGTGGAGGCAACCACAAGACAGCCAGCAGTAGCTACCCAGAATGAGGATTTATTCCAACTGAACTCTGACTGGCCAGTGTGAGTGAGCTACAGGTTCAGAGTCAGGCAGGAATATACTCCTACACAACTAATTCTCACATTTTAGGAATATTCTCTTTAGAGGTATGAACCAAGAACCTGTGTTTTGCTTTCTCAGTCTATGCACTTAATATGAAAAAGAAGAACAGTTTAATGTCATTTATAAACCAGTGAAACAACATGGAAAACTGCTTCTTTATGCCACTGTGTTTTTTAAAGCCTGTGGTGGGTGTCAGCTGGCTTTACTGGGAAAGATCAGTGTTTGCTCTGCTCTAAAAGAAAAGAATTTTCACAAGAGAGGTAAAAGATATATTCTGTTCAGTAAAACCTGTGTGTTTGGAAAGTAGCCAGAAAATAAGACTGATCATGTGAGTGTTTAAGGAAGAGTTACTCATGGAAAAAGTAGTTTCTGTATCTTTGGGGTTGTGGTGGCCCAAGGGCAGGGCTTGACACACTGGGTCTGGGTCCCTGTACCCAGCCTGAGGGGCAGTGCATGGTGCAGTTGATTGTTCTCTCCTTCTGGAGTCTCTCACAGTGTTGGATTGGTTTCTGTTGAATGAAATGGTGGTGAAAATACCTCGCTTGAGTGTAGACACTTGGCTGCAGGTTTCTTAATCTCAAAATAATTCCCTTCCTGTTTTTTCTAAGGAATATCCTCTAGCTCAAGGAGAGTGGGTTGATAAAGGATGTGCTGTGTGCAGTCCTGCAGGGACCATGCTGTAGAAAAGGTCAGATGAATCTGTCACACAGAGCTGTGAGAGGCATGTTCCTTTCTTACACTGGAGCTCTTCTTAATTAGTAGCTCTGCCTACATCAGTAGGAAAATACTAGTGGACTTCCTAAATGCTCTGTCCAGAGCATCAGCTGAGCCTTCAGGGTGTCCATACGTCTGCATGATCTTGCCAACAACCACCTCTTTTTGCTCTTCTGTTAAAGCAAGGAAAAGCTGATTTATCCTGCAGAGAGGTATGGAGCAGAGCAGTTGAGGCATCTCTGAGAATGGAGGCAGCTCCTCTTGTGTGTCCTGGGAATGCATGAGAGAACTTCCAGGAGTAGCTGGAGCTCCCAAGTGCAGATGCAGCCTGGGATGATGGAAAGCTCTGTGCTGGGCTGATGCCCACTTGGCATTCTGGGGTGATGGGGGCAAGGCAAACACAGCAGCAGGCTGGAAGCCAATTAGAAGTGTTCAGGATTCTTCTGATGCTTCTGAATTAAGACAAGTGAAGGGATTGTAAGAGTCTTTGGAATGAAATACATCTCAGAATCCATATCTACTCTAAGAAAACTTCCTTTAAACAGTTTAAGTAATAACATAAAAATTAATAAACCATTGCATTTATATATTTTTTTCACTATGCAACTATGAAAAAATGCCATGTCTTGGTAGATTTCAATATACAAAGTAATCACAGAATTCCAAATTAGGGAAAAATATGTATTGTGCTTTCTGCAACACTTTAAGATATGTCAGAGAATAAATGAGGGCTACATTTTACAGTTGGGTTTGAAGTTCACCTCTTGAAGTTCTCAGTCATCCCTGGCTAGATTTGTAGCCACTTCCAGTGGAGCACTAAAGGTTTTTTAGTCCATTGGAGCAGAAGTGGATTTTTTTTCTGCAAGCCACTTGCTTTATCAGCTTGTGATTTATTACTATGTAAAGTGCTTTGATATACCTTGGGTATGAAAGGAACTTGAATATTTATAATTTTCTGTTCTGTGCAATTCTGTGCCCACCTTTCCTAGGAAGGAAAATTTATTGAAAAGCTTACAGAGGTCAGAGTAGCTGATCAGAATGGTTCCCTTGGGTCATAAAGAATCTGTGACTAAACTAGGAGCAGTTACTGAGAAGAAACAAAGAAATCAGGACTATTCCAGTATTGGAAAACTATTGCAGGTTGTGGTTTTCTTATTGATAATAAAGTTGGAGAAATTGTATCTCTCTTTTCACTTCTATGAATTAATCTCTTTGAATTTTGTTTATTCTGTTTTGGAGAGTGAATCATTTCATCAGTTCTGTGTTACTTCAATATGTTCCTTCTCATTTGTAAAGAAAATAGAACCATTGTAGTGCTTTCTAATCATTTACATAACATGTTTTTACATCAGGAAGAAAAACATCCTCAAGCAATAACCTCTGTCATCTACTGTGAAATTACTAGTATTTATTTAGAGTACAAAGTCTGAAAACTATAGTCAAAATTCTTATCATAAGACATATGGAGACTGTCAGAGGATGATGAAAATTTAACTGGATTAAAAATGTAGAAGTGGCAGGGCTGTTTCTTAGCTGAAGAAGTGTTCAGCCCTTCTCTCCAATTCCGTGTGCATGCTCAAGGACCTAGGCCAGCAGTTTAGTTTTACAGGAAGGAAGATGGGGGTGTGTGTGTATATGTATATATATATATATATTTATTTTTTTTAATGCTACT
>JAOEGS010004843.1:0-24351 GCA_025447755.1 Corythornis vintsioides | reverse complement strand
TTTACTTGCTATTAAAATCTTCATACAAGCCTGCTGGGTATTCAGCTATCATGAGTGACTTTATTGTCACTTCACAGCCACCAATGTAATCTTCCAAAAAACCCTGGCACACGTTGTTTCTGAACAATTCATAGATATGAAGCATTCTGTATGAAGCCCTCTAATCTCCATCCACACTGTGCTTGTCATCCCTCCTCAAAAGCAGCCTCAGCCTGGCTCGTTATCTTCACCCCGTGGGAGACAGTGGAGTGTGGGATGACTGGAAGGAGAATCCCCACAGCACCTCCAGCTCAGAGCTCAGCACACTTAACAATGCTGTGGTGTGAATTCAGAAGTGTTAGTCAAATGCAACACACCCTCTGAGGCCACAAAGTCCAACTGAGGGTTGGCAGAGAGCTCAGCAGGTTCACGATCTGGGGAGGCGTGTGCAAGTTTGAGCTGGGGCTCTCCAGCTCCCCAAAGCAGATAAAATCCTTGTTCCAACAGGACTCTGCCACCAACAGAAAAGAAAATAGCCTGCAGAGAAGATCTCCTGTGTGGGCAGCAGAAAGGCAGCCCTCGTGGCTTGATTCTCAATTTATAGCACCAGGTATACCTCCAAATGACGAAAGAATGATCAGAGCCATATATCTTTCTAAGTAATCATCATTATCTCTCATTTTTACCATCAGTGATAAGGAATGTATTTTGTTACCATTAGCAGGAAGATAGGTGAAAAGCTGGTATTGGCTTCTCTTTCTTTTTCCATTGCAGACATAGAAGTTGACCTGGACAGGGCTGGTAATTCTCTGATTTCGGAAAGGGGGGATCTCAACCACCAACGAATTCTGCAAAAGCAAGAAATCAGAAAGTCAAGGCATGCTAAGGCAGCTGAGCTGTGCAGTGGCAGTCACATGCAGCACTGAGAAGGAGGTGTCTGGGCTCACAAGGAGGAACACACTCTCTACAGGTGAACCGGAGAGCTTCGTGGGCAAAGATTCACAGATATTAGGGGTTGGAAGGGACCTAGAAGATCATCTAGATGGCCTCCCCACCACCCCCAGTGTCCATACCAAGGACTCCAGAAGTAGGGATATTTTAGCATGGCTTAGAGCTTTACAAAATCCCTGGCCTTCACCTCTCTCCTTTGGACAGCAAATAGGGCATGGCACACAGACTCTATCCCTCCTGCATCTGACAAGAATCTGGGATCACAGTCAAATCCTGGTCTCTAACTCAGCAGGAGAAAGGACAACTGCACAGCTGGCAGGTCACCCACAGGATATCTCCCCTAATACAGCTTCATTTGGAAGGAGAATTATGACAGATATACACTTATTCTAATTATTTCCCTTTTCCACAGTGAAATGTTTTACCAAACTCTGGAGGCTTTGAGCACGCTCATTTCTGAGGATGGGAGATCTTGCAAGAACTACATCTTGCAGTGCAGGATGAAGGGCTGGGGAGTGTGTAGATAGATCTGCCACTGTCAGAAAACCAATTGCTCCAGCACAGGGCTAAGGAATGACTTTGCTGCCAGGGCATCAGCTTACACCAATGCACAGTGAAATCTACTAGGACCATCAAAACCTCCCTTGGCACTTTGAGAGAATAAAAGGGAACGCTCATCTTAGCACTTGGCCTGCATTCAGCTGAGGTCTTTAAATTGTTTGCCTGCATGTCTCCAGCTAACAAACTGCTGCATGCTCCTGCAGAGGTGGAATAGTGGCCGCATTTCCCACTTATATTAGTGGCTGAGGAAGCCACAGTTCCCCAGCCACGGGGCTAATCTCCTGTGAGGGGACTCACGTTTCTTCGGCTGCAGGTAGATGAAAGCCAAGAAAAATGATCAGAAATTGCCTTGGGAGCAGAGGGAAGAACTGACCCAGTAAGACAGAAGATGAGCAGACAGGGCTGGCCCATGCTGGACAATGAAAAGATATTTTCCAAATGGTGTCTCCTACTTTCAGGATAGCTTCCAACAAAGGATTTTTACCCTGCATTCCCATTAAATAAAGATTTCCAGGAGGGGAGGCCTAAGTACTTGTTGTTTCAGTGGGGAGACACAGTGCCAAAGCCTTGGAAATCCCTCTTTAGTAACAGTGCTGGAGAAGGCAATATATTTTTTTCATCTTGATGCTAAAATATTTAAGGCAGACTTACTGGCTTGCACATTTCTTTGTCGGTTTTGGCTTCCATTTCCCACACATGGTGACCATCTAAAAGACAAAAGAAAAAAGATATCTAGTTCCATCCTTTTTTCTTCTCCCAAGCCTACATAGGAATGACTTTTGATAAAAAAAAAACAACAAAACCCAACACCTCTTTGAAGGGACACTGCATATATGAAAACCAGCTCCCAAAGTGCACTGCCCAAGCATCACCCAACCAAGAGGCCAAGTGGGTAACCCCCAAGAGGTTAAGTCCACTTTGCTTTTGTGAAGCAGGGAAACACAATTCAGACTGCAGTGGGGAAAAGCCACTGGGAGTTCATCCTCCCACTGGTTTGGACAAAATTAAACTGTTCAACACCTTAGCTTCTTAAATTTGTAGACAAAATTACTTCTACCTGTGAGGCTTTTTGATCACTACCTATGCAGCAAGTCATCCTCAACATGAATATTAAACAAAACATAACAAGTGTTTAAGGAAACTCGTCAGCCATGCAGTATTTCATTTTAATATACTCCTATTAAAATTACTGTATTTATATTTTTATTATAATCCTAGTGTGGCTCATCATAATTCTGCTGCTTGGATCAAAAGACAAGGCCACAGACTGGGAAACACAGCTTCTGTCTCCATGAAAAAGGTGGTTTAGCTCAGTGACAGTGCTACCACCTATAGCTTTCTGGAGCTGCTTCTAGTGGTGTGTTGGGACTTCCTAATTCACTATATTTTTGTTTTCAAGCAAACACAGATTTCAGCCACAGCTATTGCTTCTTCTGGGGACCCATCTTTTGGAAGAAATTGGTTTAGCCAAGTCATCTTTTCTTATGCCTCACTGCCATTGAATGGTCAATAACAGAGTTCTTTTTCCTCCTTGTGGCTTCAAAAATCATCACCCAAGAAATTAGGAAAAATAATACAAAGCATAAGGTTTCCATTCTGCAGGCCTAGAAAAACACAAACGTGTCTGACAGGCCTCAGCAGACTGCAGAGCTGGGCAGTGGGGACACAGGCAGCTCCAGGAGTCCCACCATTGGCAGATGAACTTTGAAAGGGAAATTGAGATTTTTTTATGTCATCTCTTTTGTATATTTATTGCAGCATCTGGACAAGCAAATGCAAATATTAGTTATTTTGAACTCTCATCACACAGACGTGGGCCTTGCCTTAGAAAAACAGCTCTCGGCAAGGTAGAAGAGTGAATGCACTTTTTCTTCTCTCTTCCCTTTCATGGCCAGGATGGAGGTGACACATTTAGAACAGCCTGATTTATTACAAATGTCTGTAAATAATAATTTTGTGTACAGCTGTCCTACTGGGAAAGGAATGCTGCCCAGGGACTAACTGGCGATTGTTTGGACGTCCAAACACCCTTTATTTTTAACACGTAGAGAGAAGTGCAGAGGGGCAAACAGCACGGTGGATTTGGCAGGTCTTTCTGTAGGACACAATTAGCAGATCTAGCCTTAAATTTCTTTCTCTGCTTGAAATGATGACGCTGGGAAAGGAATCCCTTTAATCCACACTGCCACGTTCAGCTGGGGAGGGGAGGGAAGGAGCAGCCAGACAGGGCTCAAGTCTCCTTAACGATGCCTTTTGAGAGGCTCAGAATCGAAAGAGAACTCTCCAGAGGACTGGTGATCACAGTTTATCCAACATATGCTTCCCTTGAGCTGTCAGTAGAAAAAAACCCTTGAAATTCAGCATGCCAGGACCTAGTCTGGGAGCAGCCTCCCTTACCTCCCACCCCCTCCCTAGAGAGCCTCTGGAGACCTCCCTTCCCTCTCCCCTCAATTAATGCAATCAGTTGTACAGTAACACAACCCCAACACTATCACACGTTTGCAAAGCCTCAGAACTTCTGCTTTGTAAGGGGTTTCTTGGGTCTTTTTTAAAGCAATCTACAGCTGTCCAGACTGGTAGTTAACATGTGTTCAATTTGCCTTTGTAAACGGATTACCAGAAGTTCAGGGTTTTGGGTTTGGTTTGGTTGGTTTTTTTTTTTTTTTTTGCTATGTTTAATTTCTGCTCTGCAAGATGAATGATCTGATTCAGGTTTCTGGTTTTTATTTCCTGACGATACTTCAATAAAATTCAAAATGACTCCATCTCTAGCTAATCTTTCAATCACTGCACCCAGCTCTGCCTTTATGCGCTTTTGAAATTTTTATGATGACAAAGAGAGTTTGTTCAGAAATATTTTAAATGCTGTAATCTAAACTATTAGGAAAAGAAAAATCCAAAGCCGTGGCTCATCTTTGGAAGCTCCTAAGAACAATACAGGGTTTTGCTCCAAGAAATTCCCTTGAGCCTGTCCAGACCATTGCTGCTCAGCGACTGAGGGGAAGGGGAAGAGTGAGAAGAAGTAGGGAATAGACAACTCATTAACAGCTAGTGACATTTCATTTAACACAAACACAGAGAGGAAAAGTTGTTATGAAGCAAGAGACAAAAAAAAGAAAAAAAAAAAAAAAGAAAAAAAAAAGACAATTCCTCATATTACGTCTGGTGAACCAAGAGGGAAATCTCAACGCCCACGGACTGGGACCAGCTCCAGGAGGGAAACCTTAGACCACTACGTCAACCTTTTACAGTAAACATGTTTTGCAGGTTTATACAGTTCAGCTGAAATTTAAAAAGAGAAAAAAAAAAGAAAGGAAAAAATAAAAGGAGGGGGTGGAGAAAGAGAAAGAGGGAGAGAAAGGAATAATAGCTCCAAGCATCAAGGCAATCTGCCCACGCTGGAGAAAATGGTTTTGCCCCCGGTGCCCACAGGCCGGGGACCCCGGGGAGCAGGGGGGACGGGGCTGGAGGAGCCAGGGCTGCTCCACCACAAAAGTTTCCATTGTACGGCTGCCACATCTGCAGCAGCCCGCCTGGGTCTGGGCCCGAGGCAACTCCCTCCTGGCTGCCGGCCAACCAAAGTACACCAGAGCAATTTATACCTTTCCAAAATGCAAATAATTCAAATTACAGACATAACACAAAGCTGAAGCAGACACATTTCAGGCATTCCCGTTAAAGTTTACTCTCTGGAATTACCGTACCCAAATGGGCAGTTGTTAGATGGGGTTGTGGGGAGGGGGTAGATGAAGGCAGGAGAGGAAGGAGAGGAGAAGGAAGGCAGGAAAAAGGGAGAAAACAGCTTTTTTTAAAGGTCTTATTTCATTCCCTTTCATTTCGCTATTTACTTTTACCAAGTAATATGAAGTGTCTTCTCCAAACCAAATGCCTGGATTTCTTTTGGCTTTTTCAAGACTTATAGGGCAGTATTTTGAACAGAAAGACATCTCTTTATATAGCTAGAAAGTTTTGTCAAGGTATGATACTGGGCTTCATTTAGTTTATGGGGCTATTTTTTTGCAAAATAGAAAAAAGAATAAAAATAATATCAATAAATAAGTATATTTTTTTAAGCACCTAACTCAACAAAGCCAAGACTTCACCTGGGGACCAGTGCCAAAGGCTGGATGGAAAAAGGACCCCGTAATCCTCCTCTGAAGAGGCATCTCTGGTGAATAGTGATTCCAGGGGAGCAAGAAACTTCCCATTTTACACGGGCTCCCCAAGCTCAATGCTGCACTGACAGGTGGCCATCAGCTGAAGACACCAGGTTCTGAGAGGAAGCCTGACATTTACAGCCTGCCCACTGTTATTTATAGTCACCCCTGCTTTTTTTGGGTGCACTTCACCCCCCCCGGCCACTCCAGCTTTCCCCTCCCGGTGGCACTCGGAGCACCTGGGATTGCTAATGAGGAAAACCACTGTGAACCTGCTGCAGCATGTGGGGTGGATTTGCAGCTTTGCAAAGTATAAACACCCCATTTTAATAGGTGGTGGGTGAATGGGCCTTTGTAGTCTGCTCTTATCAGCCGCTCGCTCCGGCGTGAAAGGAAACTGCGCACAAGTTCAGAAATAAAAATACTCTTAATTCATCAGGGAATTCCCTGCAGCATGAGTCACTGGACGGCTTCCCCACCACACCCAGCTACAAGATTTCCACATAAAAAGGCCCTGTAGAGGCCTGTTTGAACACAGAAGCAGCACTAAAAATTAGCTGTGTAAATCTAGCGGCATCGGCCACTCGCACACAAAGTTTAGCAAGAGACCACAAGTGAGGATTTGCTTCATGGAAGAGCTACCCAAAGACTTTCCAAAGACATTTTTCTACCCTCTCTCCTCCTTTCTCCCCATCAGGACAATTCCTTCAGGATTTCCAGGGCTGGGTTTACCTTCATACCCCAGGGAACTGCAAGCACAGTGCCAGGGGTTCACAAGCTCACAACAGCCAACCCACCAGCTTCAATTCGATTCAACAACAATGGATGGCTGAAAAGGGAAAGGACAGAGAGTCCCAAACAAATCCCAAGAGTGGCAACTCATTGGGGTATAACATCTGGCAACCTTCAATCTTGCCTCTATGGACATAACGGGAGCGCTCAGATATATTTGAGTGATTTTAGTTTACTACAGAAGGATAAAAAAGTCTGTACTCTTTAATAGTCCTGTGTTCACTCGAGATACAAGAAGAACAGACGTTGTCTAGGATTTCACTGCCTGGACACACTGTACATTTTATACTTTTCCAGCCTGTGGCTCAACAAGAGTTTGACTGCACTGTCTGGACTGTAAATCTGCATTGATATTCGTATATTGCAAGATGGTGAAGCTAGCTCGACCCTCCCAAAGGAACCTCCCAGTCCATCAGTGTGTTGTGAGATTACCCTACACAATGAGGCCTGTATCACACCCCAGATTGCTGTAACATGTCCATAAGAGCCAGGGCACTGATGCAATGCAGCATGATTATACAGTGTAGTTGTGAGGTGTTCTGCAAAAGCTGCCTGCCTTCCCATCCAGCCTGGGTAGTGCAAATTCAAATCCCTTCAGAGTGAAGGATTTGCAAGCTTTCTATTTTCACCACAACCCCTTTTCCCTGGGAAGTACACTCATGGTGCTGACTGATCTGTGAACACATTCAGGAGGAAAGGATGTGTTTCCAGCCAGAGGAAAGGATGAAGACTAAGGCAAAGTCATTCAGAGTTAAAGAGTCACCCAGTTTTGTGCAGAGATGCTCTCAGCATCCAGGCAAAGAGCAGGCTGGGTGAAGTGAGGTCTGTGCCTGGGCTGGCAATGAAAGAGGCAAAGAGGTGGCTCTGCTGCTTGAAGAACAACACTCCCCATGTCACTTCTGGGCACGACCCCCTGGCACTGTCTCAGATATGCATTGGCATGGGTGTATCAGTGACATATTTCACTCCAGAGGCAGCAGCCTTTTGGATCTGGGGATGCCACAAGGAGCTGGAGCACTTTTCTAGGCTGACCTTGCAGGCATCTTGCTGTGAACATTTCTCCAGCTGGATACCAGCAAGACAAATAATCTGTGGGTAGGAGTCTGTACCCTTGTCTACACACCAATTCACTTCTAAAGATGTTTACAAGGACAGGCTCTCCAGATGAACCAACACCAGCCAAGCCATTTGCCATGGGATATACAGGGAAGTCTCCAGCCACCCTGATCTCCCCTGTGCTCTTCCACTGCTTTTGCTATGAGACCACATGACTGGGCTGATTTTCACCTACTTGATTTCCCTCTTCCTTGCCAGGAAGACCCCTGGCTGTTCTTCTGCCCTCCTCACAACCTATTGTCCTCTTACAAATACTTCCCCCATAGCTTTGTTCCCCATCCCTGGCATGTCTTTTGGCACACACCAGTTCATGTACAGCAAGGTCCATGCATAACTGACCTATCTGTATTTCCACATCACAGCTGCTCTATTTATTTGTCTCTTCAAGAGCATGTTTTTTTCACCATGTATACTTTGTCCATTCCTTTATCTATGTATTTTTGCAGTATTAAGCTGAATATTATGTAGACATAGATGTGTCTGTTACATATATGATGCTCTCAAGTTACTCTTTACCTTAAATCAACAAAAACAAAACCAAGCAAGAACTCATGCAGCAAACCAGGTGATAAAAACCCAGTACAAACTGTATCTCACAGCACTTTGGCACCTGTGCCAGACATGAGCTTCCTCTCTGGCTGCTCAGCTGGGCAAGCCAAAAACTGAGGGACTCACTTTGCCTGAACAGTAGCCTTTTTAGCTGCTTTTATCACAGTATGTCTAACAGACTTAATTATTCTTAGTTCAAGTGTCTGCAAATGAACTGTAATTTTAGGCCAGGTAATTAAAAGGAGGCACTGTGCTGGCAACAGACTGATTGGGGTTTGTTTTGAGCCAAAACCATTGGAAGGACCTGCCAGATCCTATTTTCAGCAGAATGGAAGCTGGTTATGCAATTTGTGCTCTCTGGCACCTCCCCCTATTCAAATCACCATTGGTCTGAGGTTTTATTTAATAACTCTCAGTACTTCCAGGTCTAAGACACTCAAAGTCCAAGTAAAACTGTAGTTTGACATCCCTGCAAAAAGCTCTCTAGAGCAGGCAGGTTGAACCAAGAACATCCAGCACAGCTACTCTCTAGCAGTCAGGACAATACTCCAGTTACATTCGTGTCATCAACTTGTCTTCACAATTTTACTTCCCTCTGGGAACCTCTAGTAGCCTGAACCTGTGACTTTGCAGCTGAAACTAAGTAAAATATTCCTAGTCCATCTTCTTCAGTTTAAACTATCTCATATTTTCTCCAGGACTATTGGAGTAACAAATCTCAGTCAGTTTAAACCAAGTTCCAAATTTTCCTTCCATGAACAATTCTTTTCCTCTGTTTCTGTGCTTGATGCCAACACCACCACCTCTGCTACAGCTACTCCTACTTCTTTCTCATTTTGATCCAAATGCTTTCACTTCTTCCTTCTTGGTTATTTTTTTAAGTCACAAACTTCATTTCTTCTCTATGTCCGAAACTTTTCATCTTCCAGAGATATCCCATTATGGCAACCCTCATAATTTTTTTAACAGAGTCTAACCAATAAGATTTTAAATGTCTTTTTTTCCCCCCTCATCTCATTGTCCCCCTCATGTCCCTGCTCTTGATTCTCTTTGTCCAAGAAGGTTGGGCTCAAACTTAGAGGTCTCTCCTCCTCTCCTCTGATTACTTGCCTTGCAGCAGCTTCCCTGCAACAAGGCACACATTGGAACTGTCTTATCTCTCCAGTCCTCTCTTAAATGTCATTGTACTTTCTCTCACATTGCTCTTGAAGGTGTAATCTTACTCCCTCAACAGACCTAAGAGAAACACGCTCCTCTTCCCTCAGCTCTCCCCACTCTTCCTGTGATGCCCACCTGAGACAAGAGCTACCACTTAACAATGTCAGGGAAGTAAGAGGAGACAATGAGCTGTGCTTCTCCAAAATATTCTCCCTCCAAAACATCAGCACTCTGGAGGTATCCCCTTGTATTGTTTTACATGGAAAAGTTTTTGTAGCAGTGGGGGCTTCTCTGTGAAAAGATGACAGAAGCTGCCCCCACGTCACAGACAGCCAACCCCACTGGGCTCCAAGATGGACCTGCTGCTCCCCAAGCAGGGTCTGTTTCTCCTGTGACAGTAACTGGTTAGAGTCTTCCTGTCTGTGTCTTGATCCACAAGCTTTTTCATCTCATTTTCTCCCCCATGTCCTGTTGTGGAGAGGGAGTGAGAGAGCTGCTTGGTGGGTACCTGGCTGCCAGCCAAGGTCAATCCACCACACTCCTTTCCTCTGCTGTCTTTAGGCACTGATTATTTCATTAGACTCTCAGCTTTCTGGTAAGGGCTGTGAATTCTTGTGTTGGGACAGAGGGTCCTGCTGGGACAGTAACAGCAAAAACTGTCTGAAATCTTGTGCCAGTTATAGAAGTTCAGAGACAAAGCTTTGATTGCACAGATTCAGTCTGGCAAAGACATGAAAGAATAAACTTCAGGCAATCACTCGGAGTTTCTACAATAATTAAAATTTTACAGGATTATTCAGACAAGTGACTTTTAACCAGAGCCCACACGATTATTCCTTATTTCTCTGTTGTCCACAGTAAATATCTCTGATTGATTGATCTTCTTCTTCACTTTGAAAACAACACCCTGGATGAGGCTTGTTGCCACTGATACCATCTCGTGTATGGCTGCTGGCCCACTCTGTCTTCACCATTCCCAAGATGAGACAGCCAGGAAAAACTGAAACGTGCTGACATTTCCTACAAGCTACATCAGTGCTCCTGCGTGAGCGTGGAAGGGTTCCACCATCAAATGACTCCACCATTGGATGACACTATTAGCCCAAGGATATCTATTTCTGGGCAGTGGCCAGAAACCCCTTCAGCTATCAATACATCTCTAGGAAACAGGTTCAAGTGACCTTCACATGAACTCTGTGCTTCTCTGCCTTTGAAGTTTCCAGTTTATCTAGTTTCCAGAGTTTTTAACCTCACTGCGCATGAGTCTGGGTGCAACTACTCACTGCCAACTGGAAAGTGTGTCCTGAGCTTGGGTAAACACACAGAGAAAGACAAAATTATCTAGTATCCTTCCATCTGACTACAGGGGGAAAGGGAGTTTTGTGACTTGCTTATTTATTATGTGAGCTACAGTATGATTACCAGTGTGAAACATGACCCCTTTTTGGCCAGTTGCCCCCCAAACTGTGACTGCCACTGGCAGTGGAAAGAGCAATGGAAAGATCTCTGAGAATGTGAAGATCTTTTACCAAATGGAGCCCTGCCAAGACTCAGGTCACCCATCTCCCCATCACATCACATCACGTCAAAACAGACTCCAAACCCTGAGCTCCAAAGCGTAGCTGAGTCAAACCAAAAAGCCCACGTGCTTCCCCAGTGCATCCATCCTATCCACATGCCACTCAAATGGTTCATTCATATATCATTTTCCAGAACTTTCTGCAAGCTCTCCTGAAGCAAAACCACCACACTTGAGTTACCTGCCACCCAACAAGGCAGGTTTTGCTCACGAAACATCCAGAAAACAGAACTGAATTTCTCAGACTGACACTTGTAACTTCAAGCAGCAACTGACTGATTCTAATCTTTGCCAGTGAAATTTGAGAGGAAGAGAAAACCTGTGAAATTGCTGGAATGGAAACTTAAATGTATCCAGCTTCTTTCTTTTCTATATCACATTTACTTTGTGCAAACATTTGTCTGAGCAAGCTTGACCACATGGCTAACAGTAGACAAACAGTAAGTTCTCCCATCTGAAATACTTACAGAGAAGTGTGATTTCCATTGGCATGTACAGCAAAAAAAAAAAAAAGTGGTAATTTTACCCAGCTATCTTTCATCTGCTCTAGTATAACTATTACCATGCCACGTTAGCACCTTCACATTCTAGGAGCAAAATCTGTTCCAGCAGGGAAAAGAAACAGTTTTGACAGAAAAACCCATATAACAAAATACAAACAACAGCAGAACAAACAGTTTGAAGAGGTAGCTAAATCTGAAGAACTCCTTAATAGTTTAAAAATATCCAAAAAGGGAAAATTCCTGGAGGAAATGTTGCTTAGGTTCTGTTGTTTTCTCTTTCAGGAAGTTTGAGTTTCAAAAGCTTTGGGCACAGTGCTGAGGATGTGATGCATTGAGGTTACAGATTGTGTAGGTGCTAGGAGCAGTGTTGATTTGAGGGCTAATTACCAACACCTTCACAATCATTAAGCCTGCAGTTACTCAGAGATACAGTGTTACAGACTGTGAACTCTATCTCCATCCATCAAAGAGAGTGATGCATCTTCAGGGAGGACCATCTGTCACAAGGAAGCTCAAATGTGGGCCCTGAACCAGGACAAAATGGCCCTGAACATTAACAGCCCAGAATCAGAATTTCAAAGTCAGTGTTATTTGAGAAACTATTCTGTAGTTGGGTGTTACATTTCTGCTGTTTTGCTCTTTGAAGCTCTTGCCTTGAGCTCTGATCACTAAGCACAGAATCAAACAAATGGGTTTGGAGTTCTTAATTAACTAGTGGAAAGACACGTTCTGGAGCTTGTCCAGAGCAGGGCAACGAAGCTGGTGCAGGGTCCAGAGAACAAGTGCTGTGAGGAGCAGCTGAGGGAGCTGGGACTGTTTAGTCTGAAGAAAGGAGACCTTATTGCTCTCTACAACTACCTAAAAGAAGATGGGTGTTGGTCTCTTCTCACAAGTGATAGGACAAGATGAAATCACCTCCAGTTGTGCCAAGGTTGGGTATTAGGAAAAACTTCTTTGCTGAAAGGCTTGTTAGCAGTGCAACAGGCTGCCCAGGGAGGTGGTGGAGTCACCATCCCTGGAGGTATTTAAAGCCACGTAGATGAGGTGCTGAGCTACATGGTTTAGTGGTGGGCTTGGCAGTGTTAGGTTAATGGTTGGACTCTGATCTTGAAGGTCTTTTCCAACCAAAACAATTCTATGAGTCTATAATTAATACTCTAAATATCCTTTTTTTTTTTTTTCCCCCCACAGCATCTTGCTAATAATGAAGATTTCAGACAGTTTTACCTGATCTCTTAGTTGTGTCAAGACTTGGCCAGATCTCTGAAGTCCAAAAATATTTGAGCTGGTTCCAGTGCCAAGACCATTCTAGCTACAGCAGCAAGGACCAATTTTTGAGCAAAAAGCAATTCTGGGGATAGATTAACTCTTTCAGATTTTAGTGTGAGGCTCTTTTAAAACTCCAAATAACACAGGCAACCCTACAACACCCTAGAGTGTGCCAGGAAGACATACCCATAACTTTCTTATCTTTTGGTGCTTTCTATATTTGCTTTACATCTCATCAGTGAGTTTTCCCTTCTCAGTTACAGGTTCCACTATGTGACCTGAGTGAAGAGAAGCTAAGATTTTTCAACCACACTCACTTCTATAGATCACTAATCATAATCTGAACAACTAGGAGCCAGCAGCTTGGTCATTTGTTTTAGGCTTTTGTGCTGCTTTGTGTTCAGTAACTCAAGTTACCTTCAAAGAACTTGAAAAGAAATACATGGTGTTTGCAGAGGTTGCTACCAAAGCAGGTAGCAGAATCCTCTGCATCCTCTCCAAACACCTCTGCATTTTCTGAGCTTCCCTAAGATTTTTGTTTCTTGATACATTTGTAGTCTAGAAATTCAAGAAAATGTTTTAGATGGACAAGTAAATAAATCAGTCTTTCCTGCTCTTGCAGGTGTCAGGAAACATTTTCCCCTTCCTAGCCAAACATCTCATCCCATAACTAAGAAACATCAAGTTAATATCATGGTCTTTTGTAAGTAGAACACACACACACACCTTGTTTCCACAGAGAACAGCAGCAAGCAGATATCCATGCCCCTGGATGATAGGAAGTTGCAAGCTTTTGTATTTTAGAAAGCACTAATTCTTCTGGTGAAAACCAGATTGGTAGTGAACATCCTAACCTAAGCACTCAGCAACCACAATGCACAGACTCACAGGACCCTTCTGAAACTCAAAAAGCATAACTACAAAGGCAGAAAGTGAAGAAGGTAAGAAAACCAAGTATTGGTATCATTTGTAAGAGACAAAGCCATTGTGGGACTCCCAAGTCCAAGGAAATTCTGAATTTAGAAGAGGCACAGTCAGCATCCCCATTTTTACTACAGCTAGGTTTCTTGGATGGTTGTTTTATACCATCATTCACCACTGGAAAATATGGTCTGATGTGCAAGCAATAAACCATTGACCAAAATCCTGTCAAATAAGGACTCAACACTCAAGAGCTCTTTCAGGGTACTCTACTCTAAAAGGCTTGAGCCACTTCCAGTCCACTTCTGAACAGACTCATTATTTATCCAAAGAGGTGACTTCTACCACACCTAGAGGGTTTCTCCTTTCAGAGCAAAGCTCTTCCCACAGTCCTTCCAGAGAGCTTTGCCTTCATCCCTCAGCTGCCTCACTCCTCCTCCTCCAGATGCAAGTCCCAAGGCTTTAAAGCAGCTTTTGCTGTTTCATGCACTCCTCAGCTGAAAACCAGGCAGCCAGGGGTTAAGCTGAAAGCACCAAGCTGCTGCCTCCCTGGCTGGAGGATTGATTTGATCATTCTTCAGGGATTCCCTCTCCTATGAGTCACTGCTCAGCCAGACTCCCCACACAAGGAGGCCAGGATAATGCCATTCCTCCAGAGGTTACAACAGCTGAGGGCTAGGTCTGATGATGGAGAGTTTAGGACTCATGCTTGGAAACCAGGGGACCACAATGCACTCAGCAGACTTAAAAGGAATTATTCAGTCTGAAAGGGGAAAGAAACAACAAAAACCCAACCAAACCAAACCAAACCCACCACCAGAAGCAAACAAACAAAAAACCACCACCAAAACCAAACCAAACAACAGCAAAAAGGCAAACAAAAAGTGTTCTCAAACTCTTTGCATTAACAATTGCAGACTAGCAGGAATTAAATGAGCTCCCAGAGCCACCCAGCCTGGGGACTCTGCTGAAGTGAGGCCTGAAGACACGAGCTGGTGCAGTACAATATTTAAGTTGCATATAGAAGACACGTTCTCTGAGTGCAACAATCCCTGTGATCTATTACTTTGGAATAGCTGTGTTTGGCTGCTACCCACTAAGAACGTGATTAACATTCTGAATTCACAAAACAAAAGCAGGAACAGCAGCAAAACTAATGAATGTCTCCAGCTCATCACAAAAGTTCATAACCAGCTTTCTAAGAGAAAGAGAAACGACGCTGGTGTTCCCTCTCCTGACCTACTTTCATAGCTGTGCAAGAGCTGAGAGGGAAAGAGACACTGCGTGCTGACTGACCAAAGCAAAGGCTGGTAATGCTTGTTCAGTGACATTAAATACAGTCACCCTGCTTAAAAACTGAGCCAGAGCAGCCTGCTGCTCAGACAATGATGCATCGAGTCAGGCAACGTGGTGCACAACCACTTTCAGCTAGGAGATGCTGAACACTCTCAGCTTCCAAGGCTTGGCCCCAGCAGTGTTATCTCCACTCTGCAGTACTGCCCTGCAACCACCAACCCACCCTGAGACTACTAAAACCAGGCAGGGCAGTTTCAGATCAGACCTTTCACTCTTGACTTAATGATCCTGATTACTCTTCAATGATAGCAGCTCCATAGCTGCACCTGACTCCGTGCCAAGGGGAAGAGCACTGGGAGATCTCTGCTTAGTGCTTTCACCTGGAAAGGACACTGGTCCATCCTGCCAACTTGTGTACTCCTGGGATGATCTCTCTTTTTCAGGGTGTTAGGCAAGTCCTTTTGGTCATTTTCTTCCTCATCAGTACAGGCACAGTGCAGCAGAACACTCCTTTGTCACTCACAGGGTTTAGAAAGTGTTGCTTATACAAATTATTTTCTCTGTGCTGTCTTTGCACAGCCTCATATTCCTTTTCCTCAAGTATCTGCCTGGTTAGGAAGTCCAAGGCTGTCCCTGGTTTGCATTTCTGTCATTTAAGGCTGTAGAGTGAACATCTTGGTGCACTTAATGCTAAGGGAGAGGGTCCAAATCCACACTGTGGTACTTGCTGGTGGGTGAGCAGCATCACCATCAGAACTGTTTGGGATGTGATGCTTCCAAACTTTGTCCAATTCAACAAAGGAAGAGGACAGAAAGTAAGTATGAAGGAAAGCATCCTTCAGTGTGGTTTCCTCCCTGTAATGAGACAGACCAAGGACTCTGCTCCTGACATGTCACACTAACCCACTTCTGTGCAGTAAAGGAAGTTTAAATATAGATGGTCACGTTCCTCCCTCCCTTCAAAGAGCAGAGGTCAGGTTTTTTAAATTGCAATACCACATTTTTTCCCTTTTTTAAATAAAACTTTCTTAATAAACAAAAAGGGCATCCTGCTCCTCTCACAGCCACAGGCTGACTGCAGGCAGTGCAGCAGTGGGGGTCACAGGAGCAGCTCTAACTGGCTCTCACAGCAGAAACAGGGCATTATCTCCACTCCACTTCCACTTTTGGTGACTTAAACCTCACCAACCCAGGACTCTGCTTAGGAACTTCAGGGAAGTCTTCTGCTCTTCCTCTGAGCCCACCGTGACCAAAGACTTGGATGGCTTTGCCTCCAGAGCCTCCCCTGCTCCTCCTGCCATCCTTGCTCGTGGACACACCAACACGGGAAGCTGGGCTGCACGCAGGAGAATGTTGTGGGAACCTCAGGGACATGAAGGGTTAAACAAGGCACAGTGTCAAAGTCTGGGCTGGTAGCCTGAGGAGAGCCCAAGACTGTTTAAAGTTCTGGGGGAGGGGGAAGGGATGTTCAGCAGGCAGCTGAGGCATCCCCGGCTTGTGCCAGCACCACGGAAACCCTTTCCAAAACAAGACTCCAAACGACCCTTAATGATCTCGTTTTGGAGCCTGAAATTGACTCAGCTCCACTCCCACTGCCTCTTTTCCCGTGGGGGCACTTGTGTGTGCTATGCACTGTCACCCTGTGCCCCCCTGCTCCTGCACCAGTCCCTCAGGTACCCCTTGTTCCAGCTCCAGCTCTCACTCCCTGCTGCTTGTCCTGCTTCAGCCCAGCCTGAGACCCTTCCCCAGTGCCCCACAGGAGCAGCAGCAGGTGTGGGGGTAGCTGTGTTCAGGTCACCCCTAATCCACAAGGTAAATACGTCCTTCAAATGAACTTGTGTGCACTGTGAGCAAACCTCAGCCAGCAGCTTGGCAATGTCACCAGTCCTGGCAGCCACAGGAGGAGACTGGGGTGCACAGAGACACCACCAGCAGCATCACTCCCTCTTCTGCATGATACAGAAAGCTTCAGCCTGCAGGCTCCCCAGGGACATACCACCAGTGGCTTCAAAAGCCCTTTTGCAGGTCCCACCCAGTACAAAATCAAATGCCAAACACTGACTGTCAATGTCACTATTGTCTACGTGTAGCTACACCTGCCACAGTGGGAAACCTCAGAGTTAGGCATGGCTCAGATCACTTTCACAGCTTTGCCTAGTGACATGGAAAACATATCACCTGCAGAAGAAAATGGCATTACCAGATTGATGCTTTTATGCTTTGGAAGAGATTTTCAAGCAGGGGAAAGAAAAGCAGTCTGGAGTCTGGATTGAAGAAACATACCTGGCGCTTTCTCCACAAAGATGACTTTAGAGTCTTGCAGAAAGTTGTGGCCAGTCAGTATCATTTTTTTTCCTCCAGTAACAGGAAAGCTGTCAGTACTTTGCTTCTCCACCAGAGGCAGTTCTTGGGCTGATCTCTGAGCTGGAGAGTTGAAAAGATTAAGAATTAACAAAAAGGCAACCACAAACATACACATGCAAAAATAAGTAAATACTGCATTAATAAGTAATTTAATTCTTGCCCTTATATGAGAAGCTGAGTTTTATATAGAAACAAAGGTCAGATTTGCAAGAAACATGGTTGATGAGCAAGTAATAAAATTATTAAACACAGCAGTACAGATCCAAAAAGCTCACAAAAGAATAAGATGTTTGAAACCTGTACTACATCAAAAAGCTTGGGTTTTTTTCTTATATGCATTTATTTTAAATCATTTTCTCTTCCATTATCTGTATTTTCCATGTGTTTACCAGACACCTATGACAAGACAACACCCGTGTCCATAATGTGTTTCAGTCACTATACCCTGCACTGTCTCTTGCAGCAGCAGCTGCCACGGGCTTCATGATCCAGCAGAAGCTCATAGTTTTGAGAGAGTATTTCCATCAGAACCTGGGTGCCAAAGCCCACGTGAGTCCATGGGAACAGAATCTGATATTCCTGTGGCATGGATTTTATCCCCCCACAACTGGGCCACGTAGCTGAGTGTGGCTGAGCTTCAAAGGATGATGTGACATTTTCTCCAGGTTACAGGGTTCCTCCTCGTGCCACGTGCACTGAGAAATGCATGGAAGTTTTTGGCACCAGCTTATTCCACATTCTGCAATGGGTCAACACTTTTCTTTCTCATTTTCCTCTCCTCTCAGGAGGCATGTGCCACCCTTTTGCCTGTTACACACCCTCAAAACTGCAATGCACTGACACAAATCCAATTGGCTTAGTATTTAGTGGCTCCCTGAGCTTGGCACCTTTGCAGAGACCAGTTCAGGCTGCATTCAAATTGTGCCCTATCCTGCTACATAGCAACTGAAATGCTCTCACCAACAAGATGAAACCATGACTCCTCACATTTTTTATTTGCCCTGTTAGCCTAGAACTTGCCCTTGAGTAAGAAATAAAGGGAAAATTATTCATCTCGTACAGATCCTGGACAGGAGACAGGGCTCTCTGCAAGTCTTCCTGTTATAGGTAAGAAGGTGCTGCTATTGTTCAGAAATAACACAGGTTTATCTTAATGTAACTCCCTTCCTGCTGGCAATGCTCATTTGCTTATTTAAATGAACATCAGTGAAGGATAGAAGCTGTTGCTGTTGCTCTAACAGCATTTTCCTTTCCTACAACTTCTGCCTCTCCTGCAGACCTGGGCAACCAGAGTGGCAGTGATGCCACAAGGAGACATGGTCAAGCCTTCCCCTCCACCCCCTCTGCTCCTCACATGCAGACCTCAACCCCCTACATACCCACTGGATGTTAAGTTGCTCCCTACTCTGTCAGCATCAGAAAGATCCACTTTGGAATCCAACAAAACATTGACAAACTCTTTCAGTCCATCCATCCAACCAAATCTAGAAGTTAGGCTGAAATTCAATTTCCACCACTTATGCCAGAATGTCAAAGCAACACAAAGCAAATAGGTTTTGTTTTGTGTGTGGGAGGCAGGTGAGGCTCACAGAGCAAGCATGATATAGGTGTCTTTGGAGGGTACCCCAGGGTATCTGATAAGAAGCAGTCTGTTCAAAGAGACCCCAGTGCAGGAATGTGGTTTCTGGAGGTTTTCTGAAGCCACAGGCAGCGTGTGTCAGGGTGACAGCTCTGCTGCACTGCTCCCACCTTACCAGAAGGGCTGCTGGTTTTTGCTTTATGATGGGGACACAGAGGGTGAATAGGACACAACAGCTGTTCTCCAAAGCTCCTTTATGACAGCCAGTCACCAAAACCCAACCTTGTTGCTCCCTGTCCTACTAGCTCAAGTGCACTCTGCTTTCATTTATCGCAGAAACCGATGCACAAAACGACTCTTTTTTTTTCCTCCACCAGAGAGACGTTGTGTATGGGGCATGTGGTGACACAGCAGGGGGACTTACAGCACTCGATGGGGTTGGAAGCCACCTGCAAGGAGAGGGTCCTGCCGTTGGCCTGGGGGATGTGCACCCTGAAGACCAGGCGCACGCGGGTGTTCTTGCGCCCGATGTCCGTCTCCCCCTTGCGCAGCTCGATGTCGGAGTTTCGGAGCTTCAAGATGCCAGCACAGTCGATGCTGCCCAGGAGGAAACACACAGCAACTCAGTTCCTTTCCAGGAGACTTCAGGAAGACAGAAATGTGCAGTATTTTCCCTCTCACCTTTATATCCTTCATAAAATCTGAGTGGGATGCCCAAGCCGAACACAGCAGACTTGGTTTGTCCCGGTACTTGCATCCCCAAGTAGCTACACTGGGGCTGGCTGTAGTAACAGGTAGTAACTGTCATTCAGCACATACATATTCAGGATGTTACTTCAGTTCCCAAAGGAAAATCTGAAAGATCCTTCTTCCCCAAGCCATGGTGCTTACAGATTAAGCACAGCCCAAAGCAACAGTGAGATTCGAAAGGGCAGTGAGATGAGAGGGTAGTGCACAAGATGTCACAAACCCAGAATTCAGGGTTGCACACAATTTCACCTCTTATAGCTCATTTGGAGAAAAATCTGACATGATTTTTATTCAAGGGAAAAGCCCTGAAAATGCCTATTAATGAGCACAGCTCTTTGTGAGGCTGGTTCTACTGTCAACGTGTTTGTATTGGAATGAGCTGGGAATACTCCCAAACTGAGCGCTGAGCTGAAGCTCTGCAGGAAAAAAACCCTAGAAATCCACATTAGGGAAGAATGTGCATTTCAGCAGATACAACTATTACTATTTCTGACTCCTCTCTCCTTTTATTTAACTTTGGTTTTCTCCTGGATGAGTCTGCACGGCAGGATTTTTGTCCAAGCAAATTTCAACAGCGGAAGTTCCCAGAACAAAAGATACATAAACACACCTACACAAAACCCCACTGCAAAAATACCTCTGCTCTGGCCACAACTACAAAGTCTACCTGGCAATTTCTTCTGGGTACTGGTCTCTGACACGCATTTTATTACACTGAATATGCATAGTTTAATTTTATTTTGCAATCAAAGGGTTTAATTCCCCCTCCAGAGCTTTGAAGCTCTGTTCTGAAGCAAACTGCAACAAGAACTATGGCAGCAAGGTTTTAATCTGTGTTTTTTCTAATGTATGGATTTCAGAATAACTAAAAGGCCCTTGCTGATATGATCAAAGGAACTAATGAAAGTATTAAAGCTTCTCAACAATGCACAGTAGCAGGTGAAGCCATAAGAATTATGAAATATTTGTATCCACCTCCAAATTCTATTCCAAGATCCATAAGCTATGGAAGGAACAGTGTACTTCTCAGTGTACAATCTCTAGCAACACTTGTCATTAAGTACTTTTTATTTATTTACAATTAATTCAGAGCTAATAAATTTAGAGGGAAAAAAAAAGTATTTAAATTCAGGCTTGTAAGGTCATGGACATCAAAATCTGAAGTCCACAGGAGCAGCTAAATGTACAAAAGGTTAAATGTGCAGATGAGCTTCAGCATTTCACTGAATCAAGGTCTGAAAAACACAAAGTATGTGTGAGGAAAGTTCTTGGCTCCAAATTTCAAGTCATTGTTAGTGCTACATGAGATTTTAGGCTGCAGATGTGTAAGGCTTAATACTCCAAAGCATTATTTGTGGGTTTCCCAATTCAAGAGAAAAATAAAGGGAATTCAAGGCAAATACTGGACAGAGTCCACCAGAGGCTACAAAGATGATGAAGGGACTGGAACATCTCTCAGATGAGGAAAAGCTGAGAGCCCTGGGGCTGTTTAGCCTGGAGAAGCCTGAGAGGGGATCTGATCAATGGTTACAAGTCTCTGAAGAGTAGGTGGCAAGGAGAAGGAGCCAGGGGTGCCCTGGGATAGGATGAGGGGCAATGGGCACAAACTGCAACACAGGCAGTTCCACCTCAACATGAGAAACTACTTCCCTGTGAGGGTGATGGATCCTGGCACAGGCTGCCCAGAGAGGCTGTGGAATCTCTTTCTCAGGAGACTTTCAAACCCACCTGGATCTGTTCCTGTGTGACCTACCCAGGACTAAACTTACTTCAGTTTTGTAACTTCAATCTGTAAGTTGTACCATCTTTTCTTCTTAGTTCTAGAAGCTTTGCTTCTAAACAAATGCCATGAAAAAAAAGCTGACTTTTATTATGTAAGTAATAAGGGTGGTTTTATTCATCTCAAAAAGACACTAGGGTACTTGGAAATGCTCTCTAAGAGTTTCCTTTGACATCCAAAGATAGATTTTAATAAGCCTTGTTCCTTGTGCTAGTGTGTATAGGAGCAAGAGGTGTCATGTTTAGAAACTAAATGCAGGAGCTGAGGTAGGAGATATTTACAGCTTGGTAACTGAGATCCTTATTTTAAATGGCAAATAAGCACATTGGCTGAAACTCTAGAATGAAAGCAATCAGTTGTCACAAATATTTGTGAAGTTCATTTTGTTGTTAAGCTGATGAGGGGCGATTTGTTGTGAAGAAACACACGGCGAAGTTAAAAAATAAATGGGTGCAAAAACCAACCACCCCCGAAACAACCCCCCGAGAGGAAACTGCTAGAAGTCAAGAAAGATCTTACACTGCTCTCATGTTGTTCTCTGGAAGGAGAGGGATTTCCAGGACTTTGGTGTTGGACAGTATTGTCTCGTGGCTGGTGGTGGACACGGTCTTCCCGGTGATCCGGTGGACCTGGTAGAAGGCGTGAGGCCGGAGCAGCCGGTCATCTGCTGTCCCAATGAACAGCTGGAGAGTCAGTGGCTCGCTCTCCAAGTATCCATGGAGCTGGCAAGAGAACAGAAAATGCCCCCCCTGAGCACCAGGCATGTAAACTGCTAAGAATCCATTAAACTTTTATAAGGGGGAGAGCCCAATTGGAGGAGCGAGCTGGTGACAGGTGCTGTGTGTTAAATTCCACCTCCCCCCCACCTTCTATTTTGTTGCCTGTAATGTAATATTGGTACAATAAAAAAGGTGCACTGAGAGAATGGCTCATTATCCTGAAGGACCTGAGGCACTGCAGCTGGGGGTGAGCTTTGGAGCACTCCTGCTACATCCACAGGAAATTCTGCCATGGTGTTCAGCAAAAAAAAAACCAAAACTATGAAGTCAACACTCCCTCCCAGGACTGAGGGTGGCAAAACTGATGGAGTTTGCAAGTGGAAAGGACATGGATCATCCATTCCCGAGCTTCCCAGGTCACCCCTCATGGAGCAGCAAGCTGCTGCTTGTGACACATCCCCTCATGAACTGATTTTTGTGCTGGTAAGTACCTCCCAGGAGAGCGTGGAGACAGATCACATATACACAACTAGTAGCTCCCCATGTGTGTCAAATTCTTGTTATAATCGCACAAAAATCTCATTGAAGCTATTGACTTGAACCTCATCCACGTTACAGTGACTGCTCTGGTGACAACAAGAGCTATTTCTGTCACAGGCTGGTGATGGAGCAGGAGCAGAGTCTGACCTCATCCCCACCATGTCCTGAAGAATCTACTCTGGGTTCTTGCTGCTGCAAAGGAGAGCACAGGTGGAGCTATCTGGGGACAGCTCCAACCTCCACAAAGCTGCAGCCTGAGCTGAGAAATGAGCCTCACCAGCTGCAGTTATCTCACAGCAGTCAGGGGTGAAGGCTTGGAAGGGGATGCAGCAACCACAGGAGAGAGGAGCATGAGCAAGGTGGGCTGGTCCAAGGGATGAACCATCACACAGCAAACCTGCTCACTTTCTGGCAGGTTTAGTTTCCTCTGCAAAGGGTTCAGGTGGGTTTAGGCACAAGTTACTCGACATCTCTGCACCACCAGTAAATCCAGTAGGTCAAAATTAGGCCACTGATCATAAATAAAGACTTGAAAGCAAGTAGTGAAGTCTGTACAAATGTTGATGATATTTCTCTTTGGCTTCTTTCAGTCTCCTTAAATCTCAAAAAGTAATTTGTGGCTTCCTAATAACATAAGACCAATCTCTCCGGGGTATTCTACCATCCGACAGCAGGAAAGCTATTAAGAACAAAATTCCTGAGTCTCTTTTCCTCCTTAAGCCCTGCAAAATTCTGGTGGGGGCAAACACAGGCACGATGCCTTCCCACTGCTGTCAAACACACTGATGGCAACAGCAGTGCAGGGTGGCACCATTACCCTGGTGACCAACCCATGAGCAAGGAAGGACACTGTGCCTGGACACATCTTCCATCACTGACTGGGTGTACTGCAGATTTTTTCACCCCACACTTTGGCCAGAAGAACCAAGAGGAAAGCAGAGGTGCCTGCATTTGTCTGCTGTGGTGTTGCAATCTTTACATCCTTACCTAAAGCACGTGGAGGTCAGGAGGGCCTGGGATGGGAGGGGGAGGCTGATTTCCAGCACTACAGACTTTTATCAGCTCTGCAAAGCAGCTCAGAGCCAGGGGGTTTGTGGTACCATTCTGGGGAGGTTTCCATATCAGCAGTGGCAAATTGCAAACACGTCAGTGGCAGCTTGAAAATCCACGGCCCTGGCACAGGGGTGGAGAGAGAGTAAAGAGGAGCCAAAGCCACGTGTTGCCTTCAGCAGGGTGCTGTGGGCTGCACCACCCAGCTCAGCTCCACGCAGAACACCTGCCTCCCATCACCAGCATCAGTCCTCTGCTGCAAAAAGAGGGATTTCTGGCTTCAGTCCCCAAAAGTGGACACACAGCCCAAGCTGCCAGCAGGGATCTGTGGGGATGCCACTGCCCTGCTCATCAGGGCCCCCCTGCCCCCAAAAGCTCACTACTGCCATGGGTGAGTGGGGCTGCCAGGGTGACCTGGATTCTGCCCAGGCTGATCTCACCCGGCCTCAGCATCTCCTCAGTGGAAAAGCTGAGGTGACAGAGGAGACACGAGCTCTCCCAGGGTATTTCTGATCCAGAGAGGCAGGCAGGTTTTGGGGGGGGGGGGGGGGGGGGGGGGGTCCCGCTACTGCCGCCCGGGCTCTTCAGCGGCGGCTGCCCGGCGCCGGGCGCTTCATGCCGGCGAGCAGCGAAGCCCGGCGGAGCGGGGCTCGAAGCGGCGGTGAAGGGATTTGTGTTTAAATGTGTAACTGCAAATAAACTGCACAGAGAATAGGCATGTTCAGCTAACTGCTTCTT
>JAOEGS010004842.1:0-40167 GCA_025447755.1 Corythornis vintsioides | reverse complement strand
AAAAGCCCCAACAAATAAAAACAAAACAAAACAAAAAACCACCAAAAACCAACCAACACAAAAACAAAACAAAGAAACCCAAACCTATCATGGCAAGGGCTTTGATCTCATAAGAACCTTTCAGTGCTACTGTAACACTAACCCTACTCCTCTCATTAAAACCTTATCCTCTTCCCAGGAGCTTCAACACTGCTCACAGTCAGGTCACTGCACATAGCCCATGTGCAAGGGGAACAGCAGCAGGACAAGCATATGTGGATGAGAACATCAGTGCTTCTGTCTGTTGCCTGGTCACAGTAACACCTAGCCTTACCTAGCCTTTTTTTTCCTAGGTTGAGAGCATAAGGCATGCAAGAAATGCAAATCATAGCTTTGGGTGTGCATTAGCTTACACTAACATAGAAGTATCTAGAAGAAGGGAGAAAATTCAAGGTATAAAAGGGCTTTTTAAATCTAACAGATAAAGAATTAACAGGAACCAGTGGTAATCAGAACACAGACAAACTCAGATGAAAAGTACAGCCCACAGTTTGAACTTACAGTGATTAGGTCTTAGAATAAATTACCTATGGAAACAGTGATTCTCTTAATGTCTTCTGTATACATGCCTCATTCAGGAGACCAAAGTAGATGATTTCAGGATTCCTCCTACATGTAAATCTTTCTGTTTCATCTACTGCTGTCAGGTCCCTCAAGATTTTATCGTCTGTCTTGATCTTAACCAGCACACTTAACTTTGTCATACCTACAAGTTCCTCTTCCCTTTGTTCATTCCTTTTTCAGGTCATTAGCAACTATACAAGCCAGTGCTGGCATTGATACAGATTACCTATTTTGCCCGAATGCTCCTTTTAGCAATACAAATTCTCACCACATCCCTTGCCAATCTGCTTCCAAATGAATTCTTATATTTGGAGAACATTTTTTCAACTATCACTTCAGTGTACAGAAGTCTCTGGGATATGGCAGCCAAGGCATTTTCTCTAAATCTCTGTCCACAGTCATTTGAGAGTTTCCCATCTGTAAGGAAGTCTGAGCATTCCTATTTTGCAGATGTAAAAGTATGTCACAAGAGACCAATGTCCAGATGCACAAAGCCTTTAAATACCTAATTCTCACTGATCTCAGTGCTGAGTTACCCTTATGGATAAGAGCTCAAATTATTTTGCAGGGAGAGAGCTCTACTTAAAAACCCTATCTTCATCAATGTGCTTTGGAAGCACAAAAGTAGGCCCCCAACTCCAGAGAGCCTTTGTGCTCATCCACACACAGTATTGTACAGGCAAGGGACAGACACATGAAAGTCAACAATAGGAAGTGGTTACTGTCCCTCTTCTGTTTGAAACATCTGCATAACCAAGACCAGCCCAACTCTGTACCCAGAGAACTGCCTTCTTGATCTCTACATGCTACAACCCCTAACCCCTGGGGCCTGCTGACTGCAACAGACAGGAAAGCTCTCTGCAGCAGTGTCTGCTGGAATGTTTTTTAATTATCTCTGGAAAGTATGGACTGTGTATCATCATTAACTGGACTAAACACTGACGGTCAGTGAGTCAGGTACCAGTAAACGGTGCAATTAACAGCCAGAGGAGAGAAGTGTATTCAATCTGAAAGCTTTCTTTCTCAATCCATCTCCACTCATCACCCAAAGTGCTGAGCAGCGGACTTTTACTTTCAATTACATTAATCAGGTTAATTCCAAGTTAAAGTCAACATTTTAATCAAGAGGCAGCAAACTCGTGCAGGGAAGTAGAGGGCTGAGGGGAAGAAAGGAGGGGGAAAAAAGGGCGAAAGGAAAGGAACAGGATATTACACAGTGATGGGCACCACTGAAAGAATTAACTGTGATAAATAAGGAATAAGCTTTTATGTTGGACCTCTAAAGTTAAAGTGGGTTGGCATTTACCTTCTTTGTAACTTTGGGACACTAGGCTCTTGGAGAGAGAAATCTGGAATGTAAATCAGAGCAGACTTAGAATTTATGTGCATTATGTCAAGGACAGTCCCTAGGAATATCTTTTCCTAAGCTGCAGAACCATCCTACTATGACTTATGTCCACCCAGGAATAACTGTTTCGCTTGTCCTGTAATGCATAAAAACACTGCATACCTAAAAACCCCACCAAGTCCTCCAGCACATTGAACAGAAATGATTCTGCAGATAACATGTGAAAATCACATTAACTTGTACTTGGGGATCCAGTAGTGCACACATCAGATACTAATGATTGAAATGTGGCATTAAGTGTTTCAAAGAACCCTACTCTGTTGAACACACTGTATGTCATTGCTAGAGATGTCGAAATTAAGTGACAGGTGAGAGATGCCCAGCTTCCAATGGATTTCAAAAGAACTGGAAGCCTAATCTCATTTAGCTCCTCTGAAGATCAAGTAATCCAAATGCTGAGACTTAAAGAGTTTTGGTTCTTGCCCATCACACCCTTTCTTTCACAGTTACATTAGTTCACAGTTTACAGAAGAAGATGCAGCTCCTGTTCTACAGAGTCCTGCTGAGCCCTGAGTCTCACCCACTGTGGCGCATCATGAGTATCTCCAGGACACTGAAGCTCCTCATCCTTAGACTGAATCACAGAAGGCACTCACTCTAGACCTGAGCAAACTCTGTTAATTCTCAGCTCACAGCACAATGCCAGTTTCTTCTCTTGAAAGCTTGTCCAAGAAATCAGAGGGAGATTCAGAAGATAGAAAAACAGAAGCTGTAGGAAAACCCTCTTTCAGTAGGAAGGGGGCACGATACAACAGATGGAATACCAGGACCACTTACTGTCCTCCCGACTATAGTAGTAACTTCTCACACAACCTTGGGTCAACCATTTCTCCCCAGCCACGACTTATCCATGTGATGGGGCAGCAATGCTGCATTATCCTCCCAAAGCACTTTGACAAAAGTGCTGTAGCTATTTTTTGGTTGTCTTGTTGTTTTTGGTTGGGTTTTTTTTCTAAAGAGGATATTGGGGCCACATAACTTTTTTTTTTTTTTTTTTTAAATTAAATCCTGCCCAGGACTATGTCCTTGAGCCATACAGATAATATCCTTAACATCTCTAAAAAAAACAGAAAAAAAAAAAAGTGTTAGTAATCTGAAACAACAAAACAGTGCAAAGGATTGAGAAACATACAGGGGAAAGATAGATGTAAAGTGAGGAAAAGCCCATAGTAGAAATATGCTACCTACTAAAGATGTGTTACCCACTAAAATTCAAGCTTAGAGGTCCTTTCAAAAAGCAGCAGGCATTGTGGTTCCATTCTCATGCTTGTGAGGTTTGATAACATAATGAGAGCCATGTGCACCAGTAGAGCAGAATGGTACCTGCCTTTGGAAGGGAGAGAGAGACAATGAAACATTGCCATCCATTCCCAAAAGCCATCAGGAGCAAAGCTCCAGGACTTTCTTCCCAGCAGGAGCTCAGTTCCAGCACTTCTGTATTTAAATTTTAAAAAGTTTCTTGCTGTTTCACTTGAACAGAGAAACAAATGATGCAAAAATAGAAAGACTGGAGTAAATAAAAGCAAGCAGTTAATTAGTAGGTCTGATCAAGAATGCCCTGCCGTGCTCACTCTTCCTCCAGCATTCCCCACCCCCCTCTGTGCTCTGCTCAGACCCGCACTGCAGCAGCAGTCGTGTCCCTGCACTGCCTTCTCCCCTCACCTCTGCTCACCAGTTCAGATCTGCTTTGCAGCACAGCTGGAGCTGAGGCATCCCTCTGTGCCACCTAAACCAGACCTCCTGAATACCAGTCTCCCAAGAAACATCTCATCCTATTCCCTCCTTCCTCTTGCCATCACAGCCAGAAAGCACAACAGGTTTCAGCAGAGGCAGGGAAACACACCTTTCCCCCTAAGAGTAGGATGGAAGGTAGGAATGTGGTGACTTAGTAAATTAGTTTGGGATCCAGAGAGAATATGAACCAATAAAGAAAGATTCTGCCAGGCCAGTGGAAACAGCAAATTTCTTTTGTCTGCAGGCAACTGCCTGAACCAAAGAATCATAGCTAAAGTCAGCCAGGGCCAGGAGAAGAGGGAATTTTGGCACAGTGGTGCTGAAGCTCTGGGCAGGTGGTTCTGCTCCTGGCTGCACTACTGATGTGTTTGTTAAGCATGCCTCAGTCACTCTGCCACACCTACTGTTGGTTTAAGTTTCTGCACAGACCTTTCCTAAGCTGCTCACCTCTTATGAAGCAATTTTGATAGCTAGGATTTAAACCTTGATCAACAGGGGGTTGGCAAAACCATACCTGAAGATGCAGTAATAATGGAAAAAAAAATGAAATGGAGCTATAGCTGTAACTTGTTTCACTTGGATTCAGTAGGAAAGTATACAGTTTTGCAGCCACAGTATAAATGCTTCACTAGTACCTTATACTGGTATTTTTACACCATTAAGATCTCTGCAAATGTATATTAATTTTCCATATGCTTGCAGAAAGCCCAGCTTTTGACAAGCCAATTCTATGGGCTACTGAAATGCTACTAAGAATATAGTACATTGATAAAAAAAACCCTAAATCCATCTCCTGAGCACTGAGGAGCTCTCATATCTAGCTCTAAAAGGCAGAGCAATACCATCACACCTGAGTTCAGGCAGAGGAACCAAAACAGAACAGGAAAGAGTGATTTTCATAATGAGACTCAAATTCTCCCAGTCTTGTTACTCAGCAGCTCTGTCCTTCAGCATCCTCAAAACAGGGTTAGGCTGCTGTGTTCACTAACCTAATTCACTGCCAACTCCATTAAGAGTTTCAAATCTCACACTGTGGCCTTCCTGGGGCTCAAACCTTCCCCTTTAGCCCTGCACATGCACCTTGTTCCTTACACACGCTTCTGTCTTACTGTGTGCTTTGAAACTGTATCCACATTGCCACAATGCCTGCTGATTTCTTTCATCCTGAGGCTCTAGGAAGTACTATGGAGTGGAAAGCAGAGTTAGTGATCGTGAACTCACTGGCAGAGTTCCCATTTCAATATAGTCCAAGGGAATACTGTGAATCATAGCTCCTAGCGATGGAAAGTGTCAGGGAGGTCACATTCTCCTCTGAACACACTGCACCTTCCCAAGGGCTCCAGAGCCCCCAAACCCTGCAATCCTCAGTGGTGCAGAAAGTTCAGGGGAGAAGAAATAAGAGTATCCATTTCCCCTTTCCCTGCCAAGAGGTTGTTGTCGAAGGATGGGCTATTGATTCCTCTTCCTTCAGCAGCACGAGGCCTGGGCCGGATGGAGTCACACTCAATCATAATTGCATTTGCATAATACATTTTACCTTTCTCTCCTCTGCTGTAGTTTTCTGAACTTGCCAAGTTGCAAGCTGACCCTGCGAGCCAAGGTGTGATTAACTGAGAAATTCACAGCAGCGCCACTTTAATCAAAGGGGACAGAGGTTACAACAGCTCAATATTAGTGATAACCAGCCTTTGATCCACAGAGCTAGGCCAAGCCTGGCAGGCAAGCTGTGAGGAAATGCACCGTCAGGGCTTTTGTGGGGAAATAATACCTTGTTAACCCCTTCATCTAACCTGCTGTGAGTGAGCATAGAGAATCACAAGAAGTCTTTTTCCAGAGTCTTAATTACAGCCCACAAAGCTGCTCCTTTTTAAGTCTATGCCTAAAGGTGTCAGGTTCTAGCAAAGGACCATCTCTACCTCACAAGACCTACATAGTGACTTGTAAGGGCAATGACAGCTTGCAAATGCTCCTGCTTCTACTCTGGCTTGCCCACTAATATTGAGCTCAGAGATGGGCTGACACAGAGGCAGCCCCTGCAATCGGCTTTAGTCAATCCGGCTGCAGGTCCACAAACAACAGCTGCATTCCCAAGTTCACTCCATGCTGCTGTGCACCCCCGTTCGAGGCACTCAGTCCTCTGTGCCTTTCCCTTTCCCTGCTTCTGACTGTCCTTCCTCTTTAGCCTGAAGAACAGCCATTTCTCAACATGCAGTTCTGGTAGTGCCTAAGATAATGTAGCTAATCATATTTAACCTTTAAGTGGCCTTCTACAAATCATTAAAGGTTATTCTTGTAGGTAGGTTGCATCAACGATTATATAAAATCTAAACAATAGGAGAAGTACTGTTTGATAAGAGATTTGTTAAATTCTATATGTAGACCCTATAGAAACAGAAAACAGACTAAGAATCCCAGGGCAGAACAGATCCCCAGTTATGGTATCTATGGAAAAATTGAAAACTCCCATATTTTTGAAAACTTTCAAGTTAAAAATTTGTTTAACCTAAGACTGGAAATAATCCACACACAGAGAAATCTGTTATAGAATAAGTTTCCTGAGAAGTAAATCTGAGTCCTTGAGTTTTATTCCAACTAAAAAAAAAAATAAATCTTGTTTAAAGAACCTTCTGAATATTATGGAATCAAACACCTTTTTGAAAAAAAAAAAAAAGCTATTCTGAAGTGTAAAAAGCTTTTTGCTTTCAAAGGAGTGAAATGGAAGTTGTCAGTCTTACCCAGAGGCTTCCATCAAAACCTTTTGTGAAACAAGTTCTCAGTGAAACTGACATTTCAAGGATAAATTTCTTTTTCCAGTTAAACAATCTCTGGTGGAATACACTCTCCTAAGACCAAATAATTCCCTCAATTACCTTTTTTTTATGGGACACAACCAAAATAAAATGTCATCTTCCTGAATGCTTGCTGTTCATCCACTCTTACCTCTTCCCTCAAATGAAGACTTGGTGGAAAACCCAGGAAGAAATTTCACCTCTGCTGCACAGACCGAAAGGATGCCAAGCAAGACCTTTGTGTAACATTCTTCAATTGAGGGAGCAGCCCTCCTCAAACTGGGAGTCAGCAAGGATGAAAAAATTAGTTCATGTGCTCCCAAAGCAATGCAATGTGGAATACACAGTCTCCCATTGAACACCAGACTTTCCAATCCAGTCACACTTTAATGTTGAGTGACAATTTTCAAAAGTGATGGGTCCCTTTTTGAAGGATTGTCTCTAGACACCTTCAAGAGTCCTCATTTTTGAAAAAGTGATGGGCTGAGAATGACATAACTTTCCTAGACTCCTGTGGTGGCTACAAACAGCTGCAGTCAACTGTCTTAACAAGCTAAAACCCAGCAGACCCTCTGCAAAGGCACAGCTTAGCTGCTGGAAATCAGCTCTCATCGTGCAGACCCCAGTTCTACTAGTCCCAGGTCCTTCCCCTACCATATCACTTCCTCATGGACCATCCTCTGCTATTCCCATCACTTCTAATGTCCTTCTTTCTCTTCAAACACATTGTTTTAGTGTCTCATTCCTCCCCACATTAAATATTTCTAAGTGCATAGAAAGAAGCAATGGCAAATCTCATTCTGACAGAAAGAAAAGCATTTCAGAGAAAGCAAGCTCTATACCAAAAGCCTGCACTGCCACTCCTGAATGTGGCCACCAGTAACATGAACCAATCCTCTTGCCTAGTAAGTGCAGTCTACAGCCCACTGGTAGAGGATAACAGGTCCAAGGCAGCACATTGACCTCTGCCTGCTTACATGCTAACACAAGACTTTGGCCAATCCCCTCCCCCTTTCTTCTCTACCTCCCCTGAACATCCATTCATTAATTGATCCCTGATCATCTCACAAATATATTTCCCTCTTTCCCCAGGGCAGGTCCAACCCCTTTTTTCCATTCTCTGTCGTTAAGATGGGTCTCACATAACCATGCACAGCAGCATACACACAGCTCCAAACACCTCAGGGCAGGCACATCATTTCCAATTGTGAGCAAATGCTGTTGGTTTTCATTAATCTGCAGACACTATGTTTGCCAATTTCTCCAACTTTTCTTTCTCACTCTCTCTTTCTGCTCCGAGGCAGGTGAGTGCATCAATTTTCTTCTCATCTGTGGCAGTTAAATTAAATGGAATCGGCCTGATTGCTGAAAATCAAAGAGAAGGCTGATAAAGCAATTAAATCCCTCTAATTCCTCCTCTTGAAAAGGTGCAGCTTGGCTCAGAAGCTAATTAACTTCATAATGAAAATCCTTCTTCACCCTTTTAGGCTTTCTTTCCTTCTTGCTTTTGGTAGAGGTGGTAGGTTGCCTATAGAAGAAGGGGGATACTATAGAGATAAATATGGCTTCTTTGGACATGGCAGACAACTGGGTGTGTGCATCTTGTCCAAGTCTCTCCGAGGACTTAATAGGAACAGATTCTGCTCTATAGGACACAACATGCCATGGTGTTTGTAAGAAAGCTCTCACGATAACTTTGTTACTAGCTCTCAGGTTTATCTTTGTGTCCAGCCCACAAAGAACATCAAGGATAAATCCATTTACAACAGATGCAGCTACAACACTTTCAATTTTTAGTGCTGGGATTCTTTTGTTTCATTTCTGATATGACAAACAAAATGGCAGCTTCACATTAGACAATTACTTTTGTTACAGTCATAGAAAATAGGCACAGATGGCTTTTTAAAGCCATGCTGTCCATCTCCTTAAGCCTCTTCTACCTAGCACTTGGCCTTTGCACGTCTGGTCCTTGCCTCTTCCCTTCTTGGTGGGTATCTGAAGGTGCTCTAAGCATCTATCTTTCAATTCTCTCACTCTTTCAAGCATCAGCCCACATTAGACTATTTTCTGCTTTTTTCTCAACATAGTCTTTTTGGTACCAAAGTACCCTAACATTATCCTACAACCAGTCACAATTCAGCATGCAAGTGGGATTGTCCTTACTCTGCTCTAGGGCAATACGCCCTCGGTATGAATCTCAAACAAATGATGTATTTCAGGTTGGGTCTACCAGGACCCAGGACTGTCACACCAGTACTCTTTGGCGTGCCAATTCTCTAGGAAGAGCCTAGTCCTCTGCTGAGCCTTATTCCCCTTAATTTGTCAATGTGGGAGTCAGTAACTCCAATGAAAATTAAGTGGACAAATATATCTTCTTAAGTATTGTGCCACTTTAACTATATATAAAATATTACAAAGGGGAGGACAACCAGTACATTGGCTTCCTCAGATCAGGACACATCTCAGTACACACTGGCATCTAATGTCCCACCAGGCAAATCTCCTTCAATGTTTCTACTTTTCAGAATTATTCCTGTGATTAAAAAAATATATATCTGTACTTCAGGTTAAATCCACATCCTCTTTGGCATAAATCAGCATCAGTTTTCCAGGTTAAATAACTTTTCATTAATTCTTAATTATGTTTTTGGTAAAAATTATCAACGTATTCTGTATATTGTCATTCTCCAAAATTCACCCAAATATAAATGGAACTATATTCTATTAATGGCAACAACATCTCACCCCTGGGGAAAGATAATTTTGCTGTTACTTTTCTCTTTCTGTAGAGAGGAAGATATTTCAAATTTGTTCAGAACTGAAGAGGGAATTTTGCTTCCGAAAAATAATTAACTGACCTGTCACCTGTCCCTGATGAAACTTGCCATGGGGTTTTTAATTACCACAAGTGTTCTGATCAGTGCTGCTGTACTGTACACAAAGAACAATACTCTTAAAATAGCATCCAATGCCCAGGAAAGCCATGAAACCATCTTTTGTGTATACAGAAAAGAATCTTCTTTTGGCATCGTAACTAGGAGCTGATTTATTGGACAGAAATGCTTTAGAGCACAGAGCTTAGACTAGGTCTGGTTTTTACCTAGTCTGGTATTTGCCAGGACCTCTTAACAGTGTATAAAGAAATCTTCTGTGCACCCCCTCTGGACTGCCCAGCACCCCTAGAAGGAGCAATTCAGAACTGACTCCAAGCCAAATCCTGGGGGAACTTCTGTCCCAACCTGCCTGGCTTGCAAGCTTTAACCAGATTACATCCCAAGGTGGTGTGGCCTCAAGCTGTTGCTCTCCCTGTGTTACCCTCTTTGACAAACAGTTTATTTTTGCTGCAGCAGTAAATCTGTGGCCATTGTTTACTCCTCTGTCTGTGCACTCGTCAGCAGCTCTCTGCAAACTCCAAGTCCTCAGCTAACAAATGGCTGTGTACTCCATTAGTGCTTACTCACTGCTGTGGAGATCCCATCTCATGGGCAGGAGAAGATATGCAGACTGAGCCTCTGACCCTATGCCAAACAAATGGGGCAGAGACTTGGATGCACAGAGCCCAACACACTAGGAAGAACAGCAGCCACCGCTATCTATTGTTCAGCCAAGAAAGCAGAGCTTTTGTGTTGGGTTGTCCTGTTAGACCCCGTGCTTTACTGACAGCCAATATTTAGCTTTTAACTTCCCCAGAGACCCTTCATTATCTAGGGGAAATCCATCACACATTTAAGAATTAATTGCATGTTTGGATATCAGCAATGCTAATATTGCTAAAGAATCAATACTTTGTGATTGCCAGTACCACTTTAATCCAGGGATCTCAAAATATTTTAGCTATACCAGCCCTTTGGCATCTCCGATATTCCTGTAAATGAGGGAGTAAAATCACACAATAATTTGTCAAGGTCACATAGAAAACCAGTAGCAAAGTAAGGATTCAGGCATCTTGATTCTAAAGTACTTGTGCTAATGAAAAGATGAAATAGTTACACATTTGGTCCAGTACAAATTAAATAGGATACAAAAGACACAGAAGAACTTCAAATATATGGTGTTGTGAGGCTGCTGATAGGGGACAATAACAGACCATTCTCCAGGCACACATGTGCATTTCTATCTGATGCACAAGTTACTTTTGTTCTACATATGTGATTCTGTGCCCATTTTCCTGAGAAGAGCTACCATTGACTCTAACAGTGGAGTATCATATCCTCTGTTTATCACTGAAAAAAAATATATAAATGGTGTGACTTGGAAAGAATTTAATGCCACCAGGTGTATACCAAATGTTTATTTTCCTTCTTTTATTTTTTTTCTTATTAATGAGACACCCTTTAGTTTCACCTAAAACTCCAGAGCTTCTTGTGCCACTCTGCTCCAGCATAGAAGAAACAGACACAGTCAATCACCTGCCTGTGAACTGCAAGAACCTGTCACACCAAGGGAAAATGTGCAACGTAATGAGACCTTTGCACATCCTTCAATAGTGGCCAGCAAGAGACATGAAAGCACGCTCACTGGAGTATGTGCACACAACGGAGGCATAAATAACACACAACCAACAGCTGCATAAAGACAAGCACAGACAGAAGCATCCTTAAAATCCAACACATCAAATACACAGAAATAAGACAAACACACAAAGCTGAAAACAGATGGATACACATGCAAACAGCAACACACAAACTCAGTCCTCATGCACATGTACAGATTCTCACAGGAGAGACACAGAAATGAAGGTATCTTCATTCACAGACACATACATATCCAGACTCTGCCCTGCACACAAACTGATAAAAACACATTGTAGCACACCAAGAAATTCAGTCACTTCCACTGTCTAGCAATAAAGGTCTTATTTCATCCTTTCTTGCTCCACTGTAGGGAGCAGTACGTGGGATGCAGGACCCAGGACTGATGGAGGAAGAAGAGTAACATCATTCATCTTGGGCAGACTTAGCCAGAGCACGGGGCACTGGGGGCATCATAGCTGAGGTTGGGCATGAGGGGATGCACCTTTGATGACTGAGCAGGAGAAGGTTTGTATTTCAATAAACCAGGGCCTGTAACACTCTCTGAACTGAACAGCTTAAAGCCTTGTTAAAAGCAATGGTGCAGCATTCTAACCGGAGGGGCCGTGTTGTCATACAAATGAGATGAGTTTATTTTCTGAGCCGTACCATTTGTTGTGACAGGCAGGGCGGCTGTAAAAGCTGGCGAGGGCACAGCAGGGGGGCCGGCTCTGCTCACAGCGAGAGACCGAGGAGAGGCAGAGCTGCACCAGAGTTTGGACCCAGCCCAAGTCCCTGCCTCTACCTTCTGTAAGCAACAGCCTCGAAAAGAAAGAGACTGAGAGATGAACCAGCCAGCTGTAATATTGTGGAACAAATGCATTCTAATGAGCGATGCCTGGCAGCCCCAGGGGCAATCCACGTTTGCCTATCTCCTCTTGCCCTCGCCACCTCCTGCCTGGCTGCTTGGTGCTGCTCAGGCCTGTTTTCCAACAGCCAAATACGATGCATGGGAGACTCGGACACATACAGTGGGGACTACACCCAAGCCCATCACTCTCCTGTGTCGCTCCATGCCAAGTTACTATGAAATGTTTACTGAGGTGCCACCTGTGTTTCCCTGCCAGAATGAGCTGGGGAAGTCTCCTGAATACTGACCATGTCACCTGGGCTATTGGTGACCCTGTGGTGCATTTCCTGCATCTGGTGCCTGTCTCTCCCTGAGGCTCTTGGAAGGCCCTTTCCACCACAGAACAACCACCGAAAAAACCCAAACAAACAAAAAAAGATTATAACAATTACATGACAAAAAGAGAGTAACAACAAAAAGAGATGACAACAAAAAGAGAGTAATGAAAAGAGTAGCAATAACTTTGTATCTGCTTCTCTAGTAGGGAAAATAAACTGAATAAACCAAAACAACTAGCTTGAAATCTGATAATAAGCCAGAAAGTCAGTAAGTTATTAAAACCACTAGAGAACATGTTCTTACTCTGGGAATACATCAAGCTGGCAGCAATGGCTCCCATACAGGGTACACCACAGATACTGCCAGCAGAGAGCTGGAAAACAGGATTCCAGAATGGTGGCTATAGCTCAGAAATCATCAGCAGGCATATGGCATCACAAATTTCTCTTGTAGGGTGCCATTTGTATTTGGAGACTACTGACATTATTCCTGTGATAGGTACCAGGGACTTTGCACCACTTCCCCTCTGACCAGCCAATTTCACCAATTAGGCTGCAGAAGTTGGGAACTTTTGCTCACTGACATTAGCTTGCAGTGACAAGAAGCAAAAGATTCCTTATCCCATCACCAGTTCCAGAAGGCATTTAGCCACCCACAATAACAAACAGACAACAGGACATCAGGGATAATATTTCCCCGTTCATGTATAATATTTTCTCTGAACCCTTTTAAATAGGTGGAGAACCTCACAAGGACAGAATTTTTAAGTTGGCTGAAAAAAAACCAAAAAAAACCAAAACAATCCAAATGTATTCTAGATGTCATATAATAAGAGCCAAGAGACTTGTATGAAGAACCAATTTGACAGTATAAAGACCACCTGCCTGTTGGAAGTGGTGTAGTAAGGATAACTGCATGGAGAATAACCATGAGATGGAAATATCTTACCCAAACAACTTTAGGTGTCTGTGGTCAGACTGGGAATATCCATGAAGCTAAAGGTATGTAGGCATACAGATCCCTTTGGGATTCCTGAGGCATTCTCACATCAAACTTCCACAGTCCACTTTTAATATCCCATTAAATGGCTACAAATAAATTTTCCTACTTTAACCCTTTTAATTAACCCCTTACTTAGTAGTATTAGGTATCTAGAAATTGAATTAGAGTAAGCAAAATACATGTAATATTGTCTTCTTGCTCCTATTTGTATCAATTTCCCCTGGATTTTCTATTGTATATAGCAGATTTTCTACTCCTGATACTTATGAGGAGTTAATGCAGCCCTAGAGATATGTTCCTTGTGCAGTGGTAGCTGCACAATCCTGATCAGTGGTTTGGATCAAGGCTACTTTATGTGGGAATAAGTGAACTGACTGTTTTGGTTGCACTCAGTTGAGTTCAAAGAAGGAGAAATTTTTGGATCATTTCCCCATTATCAGTCCCTGGCTACTCCATCTCCTCACAGTGTGCCAACCCAACTTATTCCAAGGCTTGTTGGGGTGAGGGAAAGAAAGGGAGAACAAGGCAGACAGCCAGAGCATGGTCTCAGTCCTAAGGTGTCAGAGTGTGACAGTCTTGTTTGGTCAACACCCTAGAAAATGAATTCAAGACATTCAGGGCTAAAGCACCCAGTTCAGCTCTGACACTCTACACATCAGGTACAGTGGGGAATACATAACATGCATGTATCTCCCAGATACACAAGCAGACAGTACCTGCAGTTCCTGCCCAGAAGAGGCCAAAGGTCATATATGCTTCAGACATCAAATCTCTGGCTCAACTGGGACAGAACTAGAGATCACATCTAATAGTTTACATATCCCTGCCACTGAGATACAGGTTTAACAGCCCTGTTAGCAATGAACAACTGCAACATCAAGAATGAGCAGCTTATTTCCAGGAGTGCCCTCCACCATTCCCCATGGAGGGGGTACTGGGGTCTATTTTCAAAGAAAGATAAACGGTGCTTTTAATTAGCACCTTCCATTTTCATTTGAGCCTCAGGGTTTTTGGAGCTGGTCCCAAGGGGGAGGCCAGGAATCCCAGGGAAATCAATCTTAATTCAAACCAGTAATAAAAAGCAGAACACTTGCTTCAGAGGGCTTGCAAAGAATCTCTTAGGCGTAAACTCCCTTCGCATAACCTTCGGCCTCTTAACGCAGTGAGGAAGAGACTCTTAGATGTTCTTTCATTCTTGTTTTATTCTACTGTTTATACACTTCTTATCTGAACAGGTGAAAACAAAGAAAAGAAGCCCAGAATGGTTACATCTAGGCAGGGGAAACTTTAGAAGGAGACATGAAAAAAACAGATTAGAAATAGATCCAAAATAATAGAGATCTCCAATAAAACTGCATCTGAGCTATCTATTATGCTGTTTCTCAAGGAGATGAGGAAAATCCTTTTAGTTTGTCTGTCCATCATTCAGGAAAAGTCATCAGATAGCTGAGGATAATGTAACTTACGCAACAGAAACATGTCTTTGTAAGAAAGTAACATCAAAAAGATCTTGAGAAGCTTATCGGGATAATCTAAACACCCTTCGCACTTGTGTCGGGTGAAATGCCAGAAAAGCACAGCACACTGGCAGGTAAATTGCTTCTCAGACAACTTCTCCTCTTCCACCAATGCAGAAACTTGGCACATTATGCCTGTTGCTGTATAAACGTGCAATCATTTCACTACACCGTTTCCAATTTACACATGAAGAACTGAGGTTCAGAAGGACTCCTCTCACCAGGTTTCTGTCACAAAAACTAGCCCTAGTCTCATCTATATAGGCCCCATCTACAGACAATGGAGAGAACATAAACATCCAGGTGGTAACTTACTGTATCTATAGCAGATAAGTATCCTAGAATGAGATGACTCCCAGGCATCTACAGCAAGGTGAGACAAACTCTGCCTTAAGAGGTTTTCACAGAATCACATGGGAAGTCTGTGCTTAAATAGATAATTGCTTCTCCTTACCTGGATACAGCATCCTGGCCACAGCTAACCTGTAATCAATGCTTGGCATGCAGTGGGAGGTGCCAAGAGTTATGACCACCATAGCTCTCTGGCACCTTTACCACAGTGCCTTTCAGGTGCAGCTGAGCTCTCTGTATGTCTAGTCATGTTCATTCTTGATGCCAATGAAGGCAAATAAGTAAATTGTGCCATTTCAGAGTGAGAAACACCTCTGCTTAGCCAGCTAAAATGAATTTTCATTGACAAATTGTACAAGATGAAAGCCATCAGAAGAGACTGACAGGACTCCCAGAAGACCACTAGTCAAGAGCTGCTTGGTAAACTGCTTCCATTAGGTCAACAGTGCAGCAAATAACCATCAAAAAGTTACAACTCTCAGAAGAAATATTTATTCTCAGATGCAGAACTGGCATCAACATAGTGGAAAACCAAACTCAAGGACCAGAGATATTACTAATTACCATGAACATGGAAGTTTCCAGACTGACAGAAGATTCATAGCTCTGCAGCTGAGAAGCAGCAGCTCAGACAACAGGCAGGGCTGCAGATCTGATTCCTTGCAGACAGGAAGAAATGATGGGTTTGGTAACATGACCCATGCTCAATATGCAAAAGGTCTCTCAGAGATAGAGTTCAGATATGAGAACAGACTTTCCAAATTTGTTGAGCAAGAGTCTGAAAAAATTAGGATGCCACGAAGTTCTTATTCTGGAATACTTCCCAAGTGCTAGGCAGGCACTGCCACAACCTCCGAGACCGGCTGGCTCCAGAACCCACTTAGGATGCCAGAATCCTGGCTGTGCAGCCTGCCACATGCTTGCAGAAACCTGCTTCCCTAATTTAAGGCAAGCTTGTCGAGTTTTGTTTCTGGAATCCATCCTGAGCAGCAGCCAGGAACTGCAACAGGGCCAGGCTCTGTAATAGTATTGTCTCATTCCATGTTCTAGCATTATCACACACCAGCAGCATCCTGGTTCTCGAGCCCAGTGTGGATGCAGTCAGTATACTCTGCTGGGAAATGTAGAAACACCAATCAAATTCTACTCACAAAGTGGCGTATTGGCAAAACCCTCCAGATCTACCAAGAACACACACATTCAGTAAAAATGTGATTTTAGAACCTATCCCCAGCCATTTCCAAGATTTTTTAGGAGGCTGTAATGAACAGCAGTACAATTATTTTTCTCCACTAACCTTACTATTATTAAAATTAAAGTACAAAACCTAGAGATCCCATTACTTTTTCTTCAGTGGAGAGTTCCAGCTGAGGTCCAGAGGCCAGATCCACACATACATGTCTGCATCTGCCTCTTTAAAAAAGAGCAGCAGACAGGGCTGATCTGGTAGTACTCAGCTGGCCAGCCCTTGGGGCCTCTTCAAAAGGCTTTAGAGTCCAAATGAGGTGTAAGTCTATTAAAAAAGAGCAGTGCACAGATCAGAAATCCTCAGAGAGTTGTGGCCTGTCACTATGGGGCAGTCAGTTTCTCTCTGATATGTGCATTTGGAAAAAGAAGCATCATGAGAAAGGAAGGACAAAAGAAAAAAAAAGTACAAAAGAAACAAAAATTTACTGCTTAGCATCTTCACAGAGTTCTTGCTACATCTGTTTGTCAGGACTTCAAATACTCTCTCTTCTCCTGCATACACTGCACACACAAGTCTTAACAGGTCCTAGATTGCATTCCATATGCCCTCCTCTATCTCATAATACTCCATCCAGGCTTGGGTAGCATGATGAATAAGGATGACTTCCAAGCTTTTAGCACTGTCTCTTCATGAAATTACAGCCGGGGCACTGATACACTACCCACCATTGCTTTTTGTGCCTATTTAAAACCTCCACCATGTCTCTACTCTTGCATCCTACTGTGTACACACAATACTCAAAGTCACTTAAAAAAAAATACCCCCAAATCACCTTACACATCTCAACATCCAAGACAGGAGAAAGGGTTTCCTCTCTCTGGCTATTTTCCCTTTACCCCTTTCTAAACTCTTTATAGTTTCCTGATGTTGCTTACAAAGACTAAGCCTAGCTGCAGACAACACAAGCTGGAGTGTTTCAGGGGCTGAAGAGCTGGGACTTTGGTTGTGCTTACTGACAGGGAGGTAAGTCCACACATTAGATGCAATGAGATATTTGAGGGAGACAAAGACTATTAGAGATGCAGCTACAGTTTGGTATATAACCTGGGCTTGACTACAGATAGCTCTACAGCTGCAAAGTACATGCAATGCCAGTTTAGCAGGCAAAGAGAAGATTCCCAAGGCAATTATGAACACCCTGTGAGGTAAAGTGTCACTATTACAGCTCCTGTGTGGTCACCTACTCATCAATGGCACAACAAGCCTTACCAGGCCAGGAACTGAACAAACAGGGCAAGACTGAGCACCAGCCACCCCTCTTGGCAAAGTGCCACTTGGACACAAATTGAACTGGCCAAAGAATAACTCCCTTACTGCTCTCTAAGTCTCAAAAATTGTGCGTGTTCTGCACAAAAATGAACACAAAACTTTTTGAATGTGACTTTTGGGTGTCTTCCACTTTAGAAACACCCAGTTGTCACTGAAAAAAAAAAAAGGGTTATGTTTTAATTTAGATACTTTTTTTTTTTTAGTCAGAGCGTACATGGGGCTCTTAAACTAAATCAGAACCAAGGTGAAAACTGGACTGAAAGTGGCCTACCTCTGCAGATTTTTTTTCCACTTCAGTTTATTTCATGGAAATGACATTAAATCAAAATTGCCTGGACTAGCTCTAGGCAGAGTAACCAGGCCAAAGCCAGAGAAACACCAGGGGTGCTCTAGGTGATTAATCCAGGATCAGGGTAGTGGGCTGAAACCAGAAAGGTTTACAGCTATCTTTGCACTTCCATCCTGAGTTTCAGCTAAGGCAGCTTGGATGCAGCCCAGGATCAGCGCCTATTCTCTCTTTCCCCTCCCTTTCTCTTTCTCAGTAAATCCCAGAGGGCACATTTCCGTGCCAGAATAAGCCTCTTTGTGAGGAGAGAAGGGAATGCACAGAACCGCTAATGAGAACAAAACTGGAAAGCGAAACCCCGGGTTGGGAAGCGCCTTCCTCCCTCCTCCGCGCCGGGAAGCGAGCGGCGGGGCGGCTGGAGCGGCACCCACGGCGGCGCGGCCCGGGGGAGTAGCGCTCGGGGCGGGATGCGCTGACCCCTCTGGCTCCCCTGCCCGCGTCCAACTTCCCTGCCTTTTTAAGGCAGGCTGCGGAAAAGGCAGCAGAACAGCCTTTATCATGCAAATAACAAGAGTAAATGGGCAAATTCCCCGGTGGGCACTTGAGTGAAATGCAGAGCTTCTGGCAGCGGGGAGGGGGGCCAGGGGAGGGGGTGCTTTATTTGCAGGTCTCTGTTCTAATTTAACTGCAATGGCAACTAAAGGAGACACCAGGGACCTGCTCTCATCCTCGGCACTTCCAGCCGCCTGCCAGGGCCACAGGCAGGGAGCAGGAAAGATGGGGAGGGACAGGAGTTGCAGGATTGCTCCTGAGGCCGAGGGCTGAAGCGCTCTGTAGCCGGGCACCACCGAGCTCCCGGGGTGATCCTGGAAGAGGGGCAGGGAGGAGCGTGAGCAAAGGATCCAGGTAGAGACGCTGTTGATCTGCTCTCTTCCAAACCTCCAGCTTCACCTCAGCTCCAGGAGACCCCCTCTCCGCTCTCACTGCCCACTGGGACATCCCAGCCGGGATTCACAGGGCTGTGTGCCGTTACCATGCCAAACCCACAGAGAGGGGGATGCAAGAGATGCAGCCTGGCAGGGGCAGATCAGGAGCCACCTCCTTGTGTCGATAGAAAATGTATACCTGAGGGTCAGCAATTATTGCCCGCACAATCTCCTCACATTGCAGGTAGAGGTGAGTTGTCCAGCCAAGCCAAGCAGTCAGCCCAGGATAAGAGAAGAAAATGGCCTGGCATCCAGGTGCCATACAGCTAGTAATGCACCTGCCCATGCTGGTAACATCACAATGAGTTTCTAAGGTTCACCAGAGAACTAGGTACCATATAACTTCTCTGGGCTGTGACCAGGGAAGACTGATGGACCCAGACTACTTTGTGCCATGCTCCCTTCTACACAGTGGGAATGGTACCTCTTGCACAGACGTACAGAGCCTTATGAGCCGAGTGGATAGCGAAACCTGTGATGGTTATACTGAAAACAACCTCTGGGAGGACACCAGGGTCCTTAGTGAATGGAGACAGGGGAGACAGCTATACTTCAGAAAAAAAAAAAAAAAGATAAAGAACAGCAGATGAATGCAAATGAAAAGGAGCTGATGTGGTCAGAGCCAGAGGAGAGAGATGGCACTAACAAAAACTCACCACAACTTTCCAAACTTCTGCTGCAGCATAGAAACAGGCCCCACCATGACTAGAATTGAACCCAACATTATCCTCAGATGTTTTCAAAGGACATTTGGGAGATGTCCAGACCATCAACTGCCAAGCCCAGAGCTTGATAAGCATTCCAGTGTTTTCAAGGGCTGGAATTGACAATCCATTTTCCCATCTCAGTTTTCATCACAATCTGCTCTGATCAAACCAAGGACCTCAAAATATTTTGCACCAGTTCTGTGTGAATCTTGCAGCTGCATGGAGATGGTGCAAAAAAATGCCTTTCTCCCTTCAGACAACTGGAGAAACAGACAGGCAGAAGCTAAGTGACTCAACCAAGACAATGTGGTATATCAGTGGCAGAGAAAAAATTAAAAGGCTGATTTCCTTGTATGAAGTCACCCCTTATGACCCAAGCTACAAAACTCTTCAATCTTAAGTTCTGGGACCTTAACCTTCTCTCCCCTCACTGTATACAAAAAGCTGAAACAGGGGAGTTTGTGGTTCCTGGGGCTTACCAGAGCTGTCACACTTGGAAGCAGGTAAAGATGCTCAGCTGGTTCCCTCCGAGCAGCCCCAGCAGAGACTGAGGGTCCCACTCGCTGGCCTCAGGGAGCTCAGGGTACAAGGCGACAGCCACGACTCATTTGGCATTCTGAGAGGCTGGTGCACAGCATCCCCATGCCAGCAGGGGGTAAATGAGAGCTCAGACATGAGTTATTGGAGCACTTACATTCCCAGATTCTCCCAAACGTCGGGAAAAGGACAAACTGTTTAGTTGTAAAGACCCTGGGGGGTGTGAATGCGGGTAGGAGAAGGAGGAGGGAGCTGTATCAAACTACTTTCATGAAGTAGAGACTTTGAAATTGAACTCATATAAGAGCTATGGATAGGGAAGGGGGGGGGAGGGGGAAGGGGAGAGAAGGGGGAACATGGATGGACCAAGCACTAGAAGCCTGAGACCTATATAGCATCCCTCACCACCAGTCAGTGGATTCACAAGACCGAGAAAAGCACAGTCCACAGTCAACAGTTACCACATGGTTGCCTGCTGGGCTGCATTATCTGGGAGGCAGCTTCAATTGTTCAGGAGAAGAAAGAAGAAAAACTGGGAAGAAGGGGCAGCAGTAATTTTTGTCAGAAAGGGACTGTTTCTATGTATCACATATATCATGGTCACCCCAAAATTCTGATAGACCTGAGCCACATCTAAACTCAACTACAACAAGCCTAGATCAAACAAGCAGTCTTTAGCTAAGCAGTACTGATCACAAACTAAACAGCTGCACAGTGGTTAGGTCCTAGCCACAGCTGCATATGGTAATATTCAGGAGAAACACAGTCCCTTCCAACTCCTAACATTCTGTGATTCTGTGAAAAGGAGGGCTCAGCATGCCGAGGGACATGCACAGGACATCCTAGAGGAAAATTGGATCTAGTTCAGTTTCTATAGCTGAACCTTCCAGTAATTAGAGGTATACAACAATGGACATGGGGAATCCAGCTTTCCCATAGAAGAGCTATAAACTCTCCAGCAGCTAGAGCTGCAGGGCTTCATGACAATCTTCACCATCACAAGTATTGTGCAAATCAGATTAACATCAACTGTTGATCAACAGTAAGATGAGAGGAACCAGCCTGGCCTTCCCCTAGTGAACAGTGCAGACAAAAGAATACAAAAAAAACCAAAAAAAACCAAAAAAAAAAAAAAAAAAAGCAGAGCTCAATGAGGAAGAGGGGTTGGAGAAAGCTTGCTAAATTATGAAATTTCTTTCTGCTGTTCTAACATTTTCTTAGTATCATTAGTCTGAGACAGTGTGTCATGTCATGATGACATTTCACTATTTGCATACTTCTCAGAATCACAGGAAATAAATTTCCCCAGCCTCACTGACCAATTCTTCATGTTCACCGAGGATTTTGTGTGGTTTTTTTTCTGAACTGTAAGTGATGAGGATGTCGATGTGTGTTAGGAGAAACGTCTTGTTAAAAAGTACGTTTTCAGCTCCTTCTGACTTCTAACTCCTCAGTCTTGCCAGGCTTAGATATAGCCATGGCATAGTTCTACCATATTTTATCACCCCCATCCTATTGAGGACCATGTCTGTCACTGAGGCAGCATCCTCCAGAAGCTGCTGCTTCTATGCTCCCCTTGGCACATGCAAAGGAATATCTCCACCAGAGTTAGTCCACAGAAGTACACTGGATGTGCCTGGGAGAACTGCTGGGCTCACTGACTACCAGGCAAAATTAGGGTCCTCAGCATTTCACAACCTCACACCCTGGCTTAAAACCAACCTAAAGTGAAGGTCCAGCCTCCTCCCAACTTTAGGAGAAGCTAGGTTATAGAAAGCAATTTCATAGCCATAATGTCCCACCAGATGCTGTCACGATTTCAGTGACAATAAAGTCATTGGCCATTGGAATTTGGTCCTCATATTCATGGTGCCCTTCCCGAGATCTCCCTTTTCACAGGAGTACTGCCCTGGTAAACACACAGGGAAACCCAGCTTCATCTGGTACACTTCCCATTACTTTGTTCCTGGGTCCTTTAAAGAATCCAGGCAAACAATCTGTTCTCTTGGTTTCACACTTTTTTCACCTATGTTTGTAGATTAGATTTCAATGCACTTCCTAAAAGTCTGCTACTATCTTCACCTTGCCTACCAGTGACATCACTTCTCTCCCTTCCCCTTAGCACCATTCGCCTTATTTTTAATGTATTTTCTGTCCACAGTTTTCCTTCCAACTTCTCCCTGCTAAGAAATTACCTGTTTTATTTCTTAGATGCTCAGAAAAAAAACCCAACTACATCTTGGTTCCTTTTGTCCCAGTCCTCCCTTCCCTGTTGCAAGCACCACCAATTCCACCTTCCAAGAACACTCCCCTGGCCGCACCTTCAAAACCTCCCCTTCCTACACATGCACCCCACCCTGCTTGCTCATTCATTTTCCATCTGCATCTCTCCTCCCAGATTCTTCCCTAAGTCTCAGTGATAAAAGTGCCAGATTGGAGTTGCTGTGTAAAGAGGGTTCATTTGCCATTTGCCACCATATGGGCCCAAAAGCAAAATCGTCAGCTAAGCGATTAAATCAAGTATGTCGAACAAAATGTTATGAACTGACATTATGGGTATATAATTTTATGCCATTTGTTGCCATCTGTTTATCTAAACAACCCCCGTTCCACACAAACACACAGAAGTCTCTGCCATGCTCTCAAGGCTTCAGCATAGGGGTCACAGTGCTTCCTTTTCCCTTCTTCTCTCTTTCTCTTATTCTGTCCTTCCATTCTGTCTGTCTGCATTCACCAGGACCTTGGGTCTTGGAATCTGGCCACACATCTCCACTGCACTCCAGCACCAATTTAAAGGAAACAACCCCACAATAAGCAAAGAGGTTGCCTTAGAGAACAAGGTGCACCCTCTTGTCTTCAGACTCTGTCCAGCTGCATTTCTATACAAGAAAATTAAGAAAGTATTGGACCAAAAGAGTGGGAAGGAGAGAAGGAGGTTGTGGAACTAGTGTTGGTCAGCAGATGGATATTATCTGTTGCACCTCTGCTGGGACAGAGAAGTAAGAGAAGAACAGGCTATGCCAGCTCTTTGCTCAGCCAAGCTTTCGATTTGCTTCATTTTACTTTTTCTTGTATCTCCAAAAAGATCACAATCCATTTCAAGGTTAGGTAGACGTGATGGCTGTGACAGACTGCAGACTGACCTGGTGACCCCTTAGCCATTCTGCTCCCTGTAAGAATGTGAAGGCACTGATTAAAGTTCTTTCTTACTTCTCCAGCAAATGCTCAGCTAGCGTAGCAAATGATAAAACCACAAGAAGGTCCCCATCCTGTGAACTGAATTTATTCTTCAGTTTTAAGGTTATTTTGTGGAATCTGGATGCAGATATCAAAGCAATTATTTATAGGCAGATTTTAACTCTTTCATTCAAAAGGTGAGAAGCTCTACCAATTCAACCAGAACAGGCAGAAGATACAACATGATAGTTTATTTCAAGTTCTTATGCAGAGAATTCCTCCATTTGCGCTATTTTTGAACCCAGGTTTCCCTCATCTATATCACTGGCCAGGCAGATGATGCACTGAGCCTTCATAATGACTGTTGAGAAGACAGGACAGTACCTATGCCTGAGCCAAGACTAGACCGATGTATCAAGTCTGTTCTCAAGGCCTATCTCATGAGTTTAAGAGGGTTTTGGCAGCTGAGCAAGTAAAACATCTTCAACCACTTACCAGTGTGTCTGGCTAATGTTTTTAAAGAACTTTAGTGCTAACTTTTTTTTTTTTTATGAACTGACCTAATGGGGTGTCCTTCCTTTCCAGATGTCCTTGGTCTCATGAAATAACATGTCAGCAATCGTCCCTGTAGTTCTGAATGTGACAGGTGGGTGGGGACATTTAGCTTTACTCCTTCCAGAACAAAACTCAGCCCACAGCACAGCTTGTAAAGAAAACTAGATTTGCTTGAATCCCCTCTTCCTCCCTCACATAATTTCAACGTTTGAGGGTTTTTTGAGGGAGAAGTGTTAGAAGATAAATACAAACCTCTCCTCACCCTCTAAGTCTCCCATCCCATAAGGCTACTGAATTGAGCATATCTCTGAACATAGTGTGAATGGGAAGAGAATATGTCTCTATTAGTAATGAAAAACAGAGGCCAGGCATTTTTCAAGCATCTGGAGCAAAGATTTTGCTCAGATTTTGGGGCCAGCACTTAGCCCCAAAAGTTTATTTACTTCCTAGGCAGCAGGTATGTTTATCTACAAAGTGATTTGGCCATGAGACGTCCCTTTATTTTGATTGCAGCCACCACTGACTGTGCTGTATTTAACACCTCCAGGCCATCAGAGCAGGATGGTTCCAGCATATGAGCTACCCTGGCATAAAGCAAGGCAGCCACACACACTGGAACACTGAAAGACACTGCTGCTTCTCCCCAGGAAAGCTTCACATGCACAGGGAAAACTAAAAATCTTCTTTGAAATGCTAAAGAGAGTCCTACAGTTCTAGTGGATTTGGGGTAAGGACTAAATGCTGGCAGTTCACAGTTATATAGCAAGCCCAAACCAATAAACAGGATCTCCTTCCGTTCCAAGGCCATCATTGGCCTTGTCTTATTCTGAACTGAGGCAGTACAGACACACAGCATTACCAAGGAGGTTCTCTGCACTTGGCAGCGTTGAGTTGTCTACGCCCAGCTGCTCTGCTGGAAGCAGTGTACTGATATGCTCAGGCCAGCTCTCGGCTGAATGCAGGCAGCTGTCTGCCTAGCTGTTAATGCTGCCTTGCACTGCATGTGCCCATAGCTACATCTCCTTCCTGGAAGGAAACAGGAGAACACCTCAAAGACCCCTGGAGAACCTCAGCTAGTCCAGAGATGGCAATTCACCTGTTTAGAAGAACAATCTGGCATAAGTATAGCCCACCTGTCCTCTGGGTACTGTACCAGCTTCCCATCTGCTCCCAAGTGCATCTGAAGGTGGCAATTTTCATCTAATAAGCATTTGATTGCATTTTTCTGAGGCCACCTCTCTGCCAGGACATCCCCAACTACTGCCCTTATCTGACAGGCCCCTTCTTACAACTTTTATGTCTTCTGGATATGGCTATCAGCAGAGGCGTAGTAGTCAGCTAATGCAGACAGCTACACTGCCTTCTGCCCAAAAGTTTCATTTCCAGTGAGGATGAGAAGAAGAGACAGAAGAGTGAAAGGCAGAGTATCTGACTACCACTGCTTTTTAGTACAAGAAGTTTTGCTGTGCTGTGTTAGGCAGGTGAGATCAGCATGCTGCTATGATGAGCTCTATCAGCCCTACTTCCCTGCAAGCAATGCCCATCCTTCCACCAGAAGCCCATATTAACTGGGGCAATTGATTAGATTTCAGGCTACCCCCAGTAGCACAGAACTATTATGTGCTTCTGGATCAGTCTTTGCAGCAGAGAAAGCAGCCACCAGCAACAGGCAGGCAGAGGAGAGCACCACCAGAGCAACAAATTCCTCCAAGGTGGTATGGACACCATGACGTTTAAGATGAATGCATTACCAGCTTGAGAACAATTGAGACATTTAATAGTCCTCAGCTGGATATCTGGACTTTAGCCAGTATGTTGTCAAAACCACCATAAATAACTCCTGTTACAAGACAGAACAAGGCGGGGGGGAGGAAGTGAAGGTAGGACCGTAAAGAAAAATCACAAATTGGAAGGGATACAGTTTTCAATATTGATTGTAATATAAGGAAAAAGACTGCTCAGTACCAGACAAAAAAGTATGTTTAATGATATCCAGGACAAATATATTCATTGGAGAGCCAGGAGGCCAAAAATACCAAATAAGAGTCAAAGATGTATTACAAGGAGTCAGGATAAACCCAGCAAGAAATACAAGTGGAAAAGCCAAGCTGTGTCAGATTCTATGACTGCTAAATCAAAAGCTAAAATAAACTGTAATGTAAACAGAAGAGTCATCAACATGAAGAAACTCCTTGACTACTGTGGGAAAAGGTTGAAGAGTCTTTTACTAAAGGTAACTAACAATGTAAAAAGGAACATATTTTATTGTCTATAAGAAGAAAAATATTGGAGAAAGATTGTAAAATCTTTTTTCTACTGTGGATGCATCAGCAGGACTCAAAAAGCAGCACTCTCATTTGTGCAGACTGCACACTCCTTTAGAGAAATGCTGTTTCTGCAGACTGCCATTTGGGTCGTTACTAGAACAACAAACTGTTGATGGTTTGGATACAGATGGCATTTTAAGCCGGGGTAAAACAGCAGAAGAAAATGATCAAAGGCTCAAGGCAATTGTGAAGAGAGCAAAAGCTGCTGGGCTGAATGGGCATGAAATATGTAAATCCCATTTAAGAGAGAATATACCCTCCAGCCAAAGCAGAAAAGCATGCAGGTAGATCATGATAGAGTTGAAATCACCATTGATATCGATCCTTCAACATACAAAGGGGTACCAACATACCTTGAAAAGGTAAGCTGTGCAAGGAATACATGCTCAAACTAGCTGTATTAACCAGTGACCTCCAAGCACCGCCCTGCACAGCTTGTCCAAAGAGCACAGGATGAAAATATCAATTTAAATGGTGAGAATCTAAAAGAGCTAAAGGAAATGCCCCTGTAGGCATTAGAACAGTAAGAACAGAATGATTCTGTCAGTGGACATTTCAAAGAGGGTGGTGACATTGTCATTTTTCAGCACAACTTTGAATAGCAGAAGGAGCAACACGTGTCTCTTTGGCACTAACAAAAACTAGATGGATGCAACAAGGAGACAATGGGACAGGGTGCATTCCTGCTTCTTTTCCATCTTTTTATTCTTTTTTTTAATATAACTGTGTGTTCTCTGAAGTAAGCAATAATTCTATTTTGTTATTACCCACACAAGTCTTAAAAAAAAAAGACATAATACTTTCAAAATAAAGTAGTGGGGAATACCAGTCTCATTTTAAAATAAACATCTTTGTCTCTAATTTTGAATGATTTCTGTGAAGAAAAGCTGCATTTTAACTTCACTGATTAACAAAGATTTTGGGAAAGCAAGTTTCCAACTACTCACCCAGTTTAAGGTAGAGCATTTCCAGCATTAGAGGGGATTTTCTACAAATGGTGATTCCCAAGATGCTATGCTGCCTTTACAATGTCAGGATTGTATTGGTCATTCAGGAGCTAAGAATCTTAAAGACATCTCTGAATTATTTTATACTGTCCACAAACGAGCAGAATTCCAGCGGGGGAAAAAAATAAAAACTCTATGACAAGCGAAAGAGCTCATGTTTATGATATGGAATAACACAAACATCTTGAAAAGTATTATGAGTTTGAAGCCCAACATTTCCACTTCCCCAGCTTAGTTTTATAAGAATGTGCTAAAGGTAATTGTGCATGTTGTAATTTTTCTAATCCTGATGTGCCCGACGTAGTAACATCTGACAAGTAGCTGGCACTCATTGAGGAGGGATTACAAGAATTCAAGCACTGAGCAGTAAAGTACCAGGCAAGTTACACAATGCATAGTCCTCCTCAAGTCCAGTCCCATCCCAGGATGCTGGATAACATCAAGCTAATCAAGCACTTATAGAAAAAGAGTGAAGAGCCAGACACCAGCCTGATTTTAACTTTGTTTACCAGTTCTACCCAATAACAAAGCACTCACATTTTATCTCCTGACATTTTATGCAGGAGAAAGCCTTAAGAAAAGGAGTGATGAAATTGATATTACAGGACTTCAGAATCACAGATGTGTGAAGCACGTATATAATTAATCTGAAACCCAGTATGATTTCCAGGGAGATGGTTTTCATTAAATGAATTTTTTTATAATTTCAAAGCAATTGCCATAATAATTTCAGTCAAAATGTGAACAACAGCTCCCACAAAAATGCTGATAGCATTGGCAATGCATTGTGAAATGCATTGGTTTTGTTAAACAAGCAGCTGAAAAATCAATAAATGGGAAGTTTGATTGACACTATCAGATGTCTTCTTCAAACAAACAGCAGATGACAATAAATACCAGCTCCTATTTAGTGGGTTTTAGGATTCTACCCTAGGCAGACAGGAACAACTTCTCTTCATTATTAGCTACTGCAGATCTTTGGAGAAAGCCCAATTAACAGTAAGGAATTGATCACACACTTAAAGGGAATTTTCTTTTCCCAGACAGAGCACTCTAACTACAAGCTTTCTGGGACAAGACTATCTTTTATTTTGCTTCTGTACATTACCAGTGCTAGGGGAATCCATGACCAAGGTTCTACAAGTCAATTGGCCTTTCATGGCAGCATGAGAATGCTGTTCAGGACCCACCAATGCCCTCCTCTCTATACGGCATGCAAATTACTCCTGTTGACTTGTAGGGTCCCAAATTCCTTCCTCCAAATTTTTCTTCTTCCTGACATGAGGTGACTCATATGCCTCCACTTCTACTGGTCATGACCCAACTATGGAATTGCCACAATCATGTTGTAAATACTTTGGCTGAGATGCAAGCAAACTGTCATCCAACTCCTAGGACCAGGGTAAGATCTAAACAACTTGTGACTTCTGGCATTCTACACAGATGGATGGGTGAGCAGATAACCTTCTACAATATCCATCAGGGATCTGATAAAATCATCAGATGCAGTAACTGTACCATCCTTCTCAATACAGTCTAGGTTTTGCTTACATCCCATTTTTACCAATTTATCCCAGTTTTTAGGAAATTCGAGTGGAATTCTTTAATCTGAATACTGTGGACCATCTGTAAACACACACACCTGGCACACACATCGGAAAGATACCCTGGGCTAGACTCTTAGAAAACCATTTCAAAATCAAGCAAATAGTTGGTAGCTCTCAAAGTCTTGTTTCTACTTCAAAAGTAGCATTAATTATAGGCACTAAAACTCAGATCCTGAATTGTGATTTGGCATCAAATCAGAATGCAATGAGAGGAAGCTAGGAGTTAAGATTAGGAACCAGGAACAAATCACCTGCCACTCTGAAAGACAAACTGTTAAAGGTCTTCATAAAATAAGTTTGAACAGTGTCTGTCCATTCAACAGCTGAATGGAGCCCAGAAAAAAATTACTCTTAGAAATTAGAGAGAACTGAGAGGTGAATCTAGATCCTTTTTTTATCTCTTAGTCTCTCTTTTAGACCAACCCAGGGCACATACCACACGAAGCTGCTAAGCATTTGTGCTCACTGCAGCATACCTCCCCAGGTTTCAGTAAGACATTATTCTAGCCCTACTCTATTCTTCCTTCTGTGGCACTGGCTGACATTGGGAAAGTGAACCATGCTGAAGAGGACTATATATTAGTTTCTCCATCAAGGCTACAGGGGTAGTGCTAAGAGCCTGGGTTGCCATCTCATGGAAAGCAGGGGTCCTCTGTTAACACAGCTGCAACTGAAAAATACTTGCTGCACATAGAAACAAAATAAGGGAAAATCAGTCAGTCCCCAGATGGTGCCTAGAAACTACTACTTACAGGATTAGGCCTTAACACAGCAAGAATAAAAAGATCTAGAGTGAATGTCTCTCACATACACAAAGTCTAGAGATGCTAACTGCAATCAAAATATCTTGCAGTGCCTTTCAAAGACAAAGCCTTGCTCCTCCAGCTCAGAAGAAAGAATTCTACCCCTTTGCCTTCCTTAGTATGAGGAGGCATCTCCACTGTTGCTCTACAGATGACAAATGAATGCCTCATGCATTTGTCCCTCTCTTTCCAGCAGAAACGGAGTTGCCTCCTAGTATGGTAGGAATCCTAAGCAGAAGGAGAAAGGATCTAGTGGGACAGATGGATGAGCAGAGAGGTAATTCCAGAGGAAAGCTGCTGTCATGCCATTAAAGTTGAGGTTAAAGGTAGCAGCAATGAAAGAGTGGGAGATATTTCACTGGGGGAAATGGAGTGGCACTGAGCTTTGAAATTGCACTGCATGAGAATATTAATAAAAAAGTTAATGACGCAATGTGCTTTTTGCTCCACATTAATTACACTTTTACATTCCAGTTTTTAATGCATTTTGCTCTAGACTTTATGTTACAATCCAGGAAGGGGAAAATATAATTGCAGCTTTAATTTCTATAGCCAAACCCTGATAAGATCACAGCTGTGAAAATCTCATAAAAAGCTTTAAATTAAGTTAAAAAAACAGTTCACTTCCCTCCTCCCCCTGCTCCTCTTCCTGCATGAGGTGCCATCAGCAGACATGGTGAAAGTGTTGGTTCAAGGTAGTGCTGTTCCCTGGCATGGAGACCTTTTCTGAAGTCAGCATCAGTTATGAGGCCTTGACCAACAAACACCAGGTACCACTGCTGAGGCTCATCTACCTCTTTGTGCCATCAGTGGGAATAAACCCCCTGCCAGTTACCACTGGGGTGTGCAGGGCCCCAACTCCAGTGCCTATAGCATTACTGCTGCACACAGTTCTGGTTATCACCAAAGGTGATAAAGCGAGAGATCAGATAATCTAAACTCCTGCCCTTAGAAGGACCTCTTATAGAAGTATATTCTTTGACATGTATTACTACATTCCAAGTCACTTCTGTTGGAAGCCTTGCTGGACCACTTCTCCTTGGACTCTGACCTCTTTCCCTCTAAATTGTCCAAACTAGATAACCCTGTTTTTTCTTTCCTGAATTCCAACCTGGTCCTCCATTTAGACTAGGCTCTGTATTCCTGTCCACCATTGCCACCTATACCTGATCCTGTGATTTTATAGGAAAGAGAAGAAATCTCACCCATGAGAGTTTCTGCAGTAAAAAAGGGTAGTCAGAACACTTCATTTCAAACCCCCTTGCAGACTAGACAACAAGAGCTAAAGAAAGGTTCACTTTTCCATACAGGTTGTGTTGAACCTCTTGAGCTCCTTCTTGAGGAAAAATTCCCAATTTACACCTCTGTAAACAAAAACAGAATCCATCACTCACAGCCATATTATTTCCCTTGATTGTTCTCAATATGCAAAAAGCAGCAGAAGAATGCATTTTCACAAGTGAAAGAGAGAGAGAGAAGAAAATAGAAGAGACTGAGAGAAAGGAAGAGAGAGAGAATCTAAAACCTCATTTTCCTGGTAATTTACTCTTCTATTCAGTTGAGTCCTGCTGCTTGTAAGCCTATTCCTGTTACAATATTAGATATAAACAAGTAAACTGTGTAATGGATCACATTAAGCAGGCCCTGCATCTTGAGGCAGGATTTAATTTGCATGGCAGATTATCTTGTCTGCAGTAGGAGAGGCACCCTGGGGCACTGACTGCATTAATAGGATCTAGTCTCTTAAAATCCATTAAGTCAATTGAGTGGACCAGTCTATAATCTCATTTCAAATCCAGCGTGAAAATGCTTAAACACTAGCCCTATGACACTGACAGGGAGAAGTGACTAAAGGGACACTGGAGACTGCACTGTGCCATATTGCCTGCCTGCTGGGAGTGGGGAAGGGAGGGGAAAAGGGTAGGTCTCATTCTCTTTTAGCAAACTCCATTCAGAAAGATGCTGACAGCAGGAGTGAGGTGAGGAGAGGAGGCAGGATCTATGTAAGGGGAAAGACTGGGGAGTTTATCCCAAGTAATGACAAGGGCTTGTTAAACAACGTGAATTGGCTGATGAAGTTCTGGACACCTTAGTGCTCCAACACAGATAGGAATACTAGACTGTGCAGAGGGTATCCCCTGCAGGGATGCTCTACTAAAAAAAATCACCAAAAACAGGGATTTTCAAACTACAAAAACAAAGGTGAGTCTGGGAAAGGCAGCAGTGCAATTACAATACAGAACTAGAATATGACAACGTCAAAGCTGTGGAAACCTAGGCTTGTGGCCTCTCTGCTCTGGACTGCCACCAGCAGGCAATGTTCTTGAACTCAGACACACAAGAATATTCTTGCCTTAGCTGATTGAAGCAAACTTTTCACATTTGGCCCTTCGGAGAAAATTAGATGAAGGCTCAATTTGTCATTAAGAGCCCAGCCGCAAGCTCCTTGAGATAAGAACTTGTTTTGGTTTGGATTTGTGTAAAATATTTAGTATAAGGGGCCTCCAATCGGAGGTCTGGGCACCTTGACCACATTACATTAACCCTGTAACCACAAATAGCAATAATAGCAGTAGAGGACAGACAAAGCCAGATATACTGGAAACATACAAGAAACCCAAAAGAAAGGAAAAAAATAATAACGCAACCTAAAAATTGAAATAGTAAGAAACTTCAAGGACTAGATGGCATATATGTAAATACTCTAAATAAATCAAAGTATAAAGAAATTACTAAGAAAAATACTAAATTTATCATTGAAAACAGTCACTCTCCCACCAGGCTGGGGGAAGCCAACACTGCACTTCTTTTAAGAGAGGTGTTAAGGGCAATCATGGGAATTATAGACCTCAGCGAGCCTTACGCCAGTACCAGGAAAAATAGCTGAGAAAATCATTAAAGACAGAGTTATAAAGCACTAGTCTAGGTGCGTGTAATATGGTAAAGAAGCAGCTGAGCTTCTCCAAGCTGACTTTCTGACCTGCTAGTGCTCCTTGGAAATGTCAGCAGATCTGGAGAAGTCACCTAGCTATTAGGAATTTCACAAAAAAATCACATTCAAAAATTTTAGGGGTCCACACCCACTAGCATGAGTAAACCCCAAGGGTGGAATTTTACAGTACACCATTAGTTAGAAAAGAAGAATGAAAATGGTACCAAGTTCTTTTAAGAATTTCCTTCCTTACAAGCGGTGGCAATGTCTCAAGGAAGGATTAAATTGAGGCACTAAAACCCAAACAACTGTTCTCTCCCACACAAGCTACAAGTTAGCTAGCCTAGCAGGCTAACGAAGTGTTTGCTTCCTGGACACGCACAGGACCACACATCCTGTGGATTCACAGGATATACAGGAGAATGAAGGATACTCTCCACAGCTGTTCCAAGCTGCTGTGAGTGAGGCCAGTCCCACAAGCTCACAGGATACAAGAGGTTAGGGGCAAATTGATCAGGTTCTTAAACATTTAGGGAAAACCCAACATGGCACCTGCAAGGAAAACTTGCTCCATAGCCAATAAATCACCCACTTCCAGTGCCACCATCGTGTGGCTTTGCTCTGATACGTTTACAGCACCTTGGATGTAGGTGATTTATGTGCTTCCACTTCTTATTCCTTCCCAGCTGGAGACATCTCAACTTGCTGTGCCTGGCAGCACTCACACTGTTACAGGTCTCAGCACTAGTCCCTCCTTCTGCCAACACACAGCTCACCCTTCTTAGCCCTTTAAGTGCTGCCAGATCTGCCACCCAAGGAAACCATGTCATGGAAGCCCAAAGGGACTGATATTAATCCAGTGGTGACTACCAGTCATAACAAGCCCAATATATTCCCCATTTCAAATATCTCAACTCTGGTTGCTAGATGCTGTGTATCAGACTACATAGACATTCTGTTCTTATACCCTTCCTCAAGCATTCACTTTGCAGGGAAACAGGATCCTAGGGTTTGATTCCATGCACCAGATTTTATAATCTGAGCATTGAACTCTTGCACACCAGAGTTCTCCCAGATTTGCAGAGGCACAAGCACAGCCTGACTCTTCTGCTTCGGGGCTGCTTACTCTAAGTGCCACCGTCCCCGAATGGACACAAACATTCTCACAGCAGTTTCTGCTCAAACTCAGCATTTTCTCAGCAGTCCTCACCCAAACTGCTGAATGTAACCCCTAGGGTCATGAGACATAATGGCAGTTACGCCACTTTGAACTCTAAAATTGCACTAGTCAGTATCACAGGACACCTGATGGGGTAAATGCTTGCAGACAAATATCCCTTCTACAGGCAAAATTATAGAAGTAGGGGGAGCACTTGTGCCTGGGGTGAACAATGCTACATGCACTGGAGAGATGCAGAAGGAAATTTTTCAGCTTATAGGGTTTTATTGCTGGTTTAGGGCCGTTCTCTGTTGCCCCTAAAGCAGGTTTATGGCTTAAAGATACAACCAAGGCTGTCACCTTTTCTTAAACATATACCACAACAGAAGTGAACTGCAACGTGCAGAGCAAACTGCACTATCTTGCCCACTCCACATCGCTCACATGATGTCCTGCATTGTCACAGACCAACACTACTCTTTTTCTTTGAATGAAAGAGAACCATCAGCTGTTTGCAAACCACAGTATCATCTACTGCTCCCACACAAACCACAGACCAAAGGCCTCCTCTTTCCAAACCACAGAGAGGTCCCAGGGGCCTCAAGAAGCAGATGACTAGCTGTTCATTTTCTGCTAGACACAAATACACAGGACTGAGCAGTCTCTGTTAGATTCAGTAGAAGGGAAAACCCTTCCCCTTAGATAACCCAGGTACATATGTGGGATATACAAAGCCACCCAATCACACACCCACTGCCTGTAGGGAGGCACAGCAGAAACTGAGGAGCAGCACTAGTGATACTCAGCTCCAGCATGGAGCGCTGGCTTATAAATGGGGCACAGCAGCAGAGTAATATGAGAAGTATGCTTCTGTACCTTGCAAAGCAAGGTCAAACAAATTAGAGCAGGATACACCAGGAATCATTTTAATAACACACTGCTCTTCAACTTCAGCTTCCATTTTGCAGTGAAGCAGCTCTCCCCTACTTCAAGCACCTAGAAGAAATTAAATGTGCATCCTTCCTGAAGCCATCAGTATTTGCTCGAGTCTGACAAGATATTGAAACAACAGTTCCAAGAAGCAGAGACTGCCCCATTCATCTCCCTGAGTGGCTCACTTGCCTCCTGATGACAATCTGCTAAATATCTTTACTTAATTAGCTCGCTGTTCCTTGAAGCAAGAATGCAATGTGAATATTGTGCTAGGACTATCTTTATATAAGCTACTCAAAGAGATATCTGTTGAAAAGATAGCTGGCAGTTTTGGGGGATGCTTCAACTTATCTTTCATCAAGAATGACTCAGATTTAACAGGCCCCAAAAGACACCAAGACAGACAAGCAGAAGGATAAGGTTCTTCAAGGTGCCCTCCAGAGCCCTTAGTGCAATTGAGTGGATGTTGTGGACTTCTGGTAAACTTCAGAGAAGGGTCTGTCTGCATGGGTGTGAGAAAGGTCATGAACTGCACTCAGTGAGGCTGCAGGGGGAAACATGCAATTTTGGGAGACTAATACGTACATTAGTGAGGTCTCTGTCTTGGGGAATTGAAGAACAGAGAACAAAGCAATGCTAGTCAATCTGGTCAATTTAAGCACGCATACCTAAATAGAGGGATGTGAAATAAAGGGCAAATACAAGAATAAATATTTGAAAATAAGTAAAATATTATGCCAGCACTAAAACCTTACCCAGGACTGGCAAGTATGGTACAAGGTTGCAGTGAAGAGTGTGAGAACAGACAGTTGAATATCCATGATGGGAGCTTTGTTTAACATGAAAAGAAAGATGGGTTTCCACGGGCCTCAGCAAGTCACACATCCAATAACAAATTCATTAATTTTCTTTATCAAATGTGCTGAGCCAAGACTTATCTCCCAACTGGGAAAAACTAGGCGCTGCCATCTCCAGGAGTGTCACTGTACAGTGGGTGAGCTGCAGGCAATCACTAAAGCCTGACAAGAGTATATCTGCTGAACACTAAGGACTGAGTGATCAGAAATTCAATCCTCTCTTTGGCAGCCCACTACACTGCAGAAAAACAGATGTGAAAGCTGAAGTGTACAGGCCAGACTTGTCCCTTGGTAGGGCCACAGAATTTAACCAACTTATCAGAAATGGTTTTGGGCCAATGGGTGTGTGTCAGTCAACAGTGGGCATGCTCTTAAACAAGCTTTGGCTCAAATTATGAATGTATAACATCTGGAGTGCCTTTAACCAAAATTAAACATGAAGATTATCAACTTGCAGTGAGCACAGAACATAAGGAGTCCCCAGCCATAAAGAGAAAGGTAAAATGTCAGGAAAGGTCACTTGCAACCAACCCATCATGCTCTGGGTGGTGGTATATGTTTCCCTGTCTTCCCAACTATATGCTATGACGTTAGCAACAGACTTCCTTGCTCCCATGTATACATTCTTTGACTTCCAATCACATACTGTACAGCTTCTATATTCTCCAAGAATATAGAAGGTTCACCTTCTGCAGAGGGTATTTTATTTCAAAGAGAGAGTTCTGCTAGAACTTCCTCTTTCTATGCAAATGGCCCAGAAAGGTAACAAAAACCAACATATTGGCTTTATTTACTTTGCAATGCTGACATTTTAGTGTGTACTGACACATTTGTGTGCTCCCAGGCAGTGGAGCCTAAGAGAGCATCCTGCTCTAGATTAGAATGTGCCCACCTGAGATAAGAGCTTCTGGGCCTGCAGCTAGAAAGCACACAGTGCCCATGCCAAGAGATCCAAGCACAAAGCTAGAATGATGAAAAGGAGGAAGATGGAAGCAAATGTTGGCAAGTAGTGAGGGAATCACATTGATTCTTTCTCCTTGGTGCTCCACCTACCTACCTACTCCATGGTCTCCATAACATGTGCATGCAAAACTGAAACCTTCCTTCTCCCCTAAACACAGACCTATAGACCCTGGTGGTCCCAGATTCCCAGGAAAAAGGACTTTAAACATGTGGCAAGGCAACAGTTGAAAGTGGTTAAGCTGTTCATCGTCTTAGTGCTGCAGCAATTTCCCAGCTGATTTTTGAACTCCAGACGAAGAGACGAGGGTGGAAGGGAGGAGGGGAAGCAGAGGAAACGATGACTTCATCATTCATCAAGAGTTTGTGAGAAAGAAGGTTATATTGGGGGACCACCAAACGCGATGTCTTTCATTGCCCCACCTCCCACAATGCAAAGGTGCAGTGTTACCTCTTCTCCCACTCCCCCACCTCATCTACCCCCAGCCAAAGTATTCCTGAGCTCACCATATAATGCAGTTTTTCATGGCATGCCTGCTTATCAGGGCTCTGAAACTATGTGAGACATGCGTGCAGACAATGGGCCTGTCTCTCAGCCATGGAGAGCTCTGAAGGGATCCCTTTCAGCGCTCACAGATTGCTCTGTGTTCCCTTAATTGACAGACCCGTCCAAGTCTGACAGCAGCGGCGTGCAGCTGGTGCGGGTTGTGCTGTCTCAGGTAGGCCACCTTTCAGCAGGGAAATTGCTTTTGATTGGCTTTATTGGAAGTAGCTTCTCCTACTCAGCTGGCTCTCGTATTTTAAGGGCTGTTTAGGACCAAACTCCCTTGCCCAGAAGTTTACTTCTTTCCTCCAATTCCAAAGGCTCTTAGACATAACTCAGTTCTCTTGAAAAGGACTGAACCTCAACAATATGGAACAACTTTATTTGGTCAGAACTGCTAAGGATATGTGATTTCCTGGAACAAAGTTTTTTTAACCTCTCAAATCTCTGAGATTTAGCTAGGGCTTGTAAAAACTAAGGTCATGAGTCCAACAGAAGACCTGTCAAGGGCTAACAATTTTTTTTTACTTCAGTGCATGCACTGGATATTCAGCATGAGAACCTGGGCCACAGCTTTCAAGAACACATGTAGGAGTTGGTCACTACCTTGTCCTAGAAGTCAGTGGAGGCTGACATGAAATTCCACTCAGACTCTAAGCCCTCAGGTATCTGAAAGTACCAGCTATTTACGAAGAGTCACTAGTGCTTCACAACATGCTCTAGTGGCAGGCATGTAGGTGGTTATTTGGGTTTTTCATATGATTGGGTATTTTGGTTTTGTTTGTTGTAGGTATGGTTGGACTCCGTGATCTAGGAGGACCGTTCCAACCATGATTATTCTGGAATTCTGTGTGCAAATGAGTATTTCCTGGTGGAGGAAGTGGGGGGTAGGTGGGGGGAAAGAGGGTGATGAGACTCGTATGACCATCTTTAAGTTGGTAGCCTGAATCTATCCTGTCTTATCCTCCACTTTCTGGTAGGCTAGGTAAGGTTGTACAGGCCAAGATGTCACATGCTTCATGGGCTACCAATTCAGGTCCTAGTTCTTTTTTGCATTCAAGACATCCCAGCAGGAAGAATAGAACAAGGCTTCAGTTTTATCAGGAGAAAATGTAAAAGCAACACCTTCCATAGCTGCCTCTTTTCCAAAGTTTTTTGTCTTTAAGATTTTTTTTTTCCATCTGCACTTGGCTTTTCATGCGTTTTATCATAGCCCTTCTGCCAGGCTTTGCTTAACAATATCTAGAGACAGGTTCAATTTTTAGGGGTCATTAGTAAAGGCCACTTTGAGAACCCACTCAGAAACCTGGGAAAATTAAACTAAACTACTTGGGCACTCAATGAGCTATGCTTCTCCACAAATGATGACTCAAATGACCTAACCAACCAGTTCTTCAATGAAGGGAAAAAAGAAAGAGAAATTTAAAGAAAAACATGAGTTCAAATAATTACACCTTTAACAAAGAACAGCAAGAAGAATTTAAACCTCTCCTCTCTCATTTCCTGGTGCAGCAAGCTGCTTTCTACTAGCTGCAGTAACAAGCTAACATGCCTGTGACAAATTTCAGGATGCCATCATCCGTTCTTCCAGGTAGTGAGGTAGCATCAGGCTGCAGCTGACCTATGGGATGTGTTGCCACCCAACCATCCCAGCCCACTTATTCCTCCTTCCCTAGGCAGTCTTTTTAGCTACTGACCCCACCAGGCATTTCTTCCTAGCCACTGCTCTTCTCATCAGTTGCTTTCACTTGCTGCTTCCTCAGGGGGGTGTTATCTGTGCTTTAACAGGCACATCCTAACAGACACTTAACAAACTACCTGTATTGTCTGCTAAAGACTTTCAAAACAGCTTCTTCCCTTAAATACAAAGTGTTTGCATTCTAGGTTGTAAGGTAGAATATCCACTCCCATAAAGCAACCTCAGGCTATTGCTTTGCCTAGCTCTGAACAATGTTGCATTACATTCCCCCAGTTATATCTTTTTAAACAGAAGCAATGCAAATACAAGAAAACATAAAAGCAAATTAAAGCTGTGACAGACCTGCACACAGATCCCCCTCTTCTTTACTATATGACAACAGGATGTTCTTATTCTTCTCAATCCTTCCACCTCCTTCTAGGAAACACTTTTTCTCTTGAGGTATCAAGCTACTTAGAAATGGGATCCCTGACATATTTCCTGAGGGATGGAGGTTCAAGAGACAGAGGTGCTCCAGAGAAAGGCACAAGTGCTACTGCAGTACGCTCCATGCTTGAGAGTCATTTCCCTCTTTAGGCAGATGTGCCACGTCTGCTGAAGCCTAAACAAATGGTCAGTACAGATGACCCACAAGACTGACATCCATCGACAGATAGTGACTGCATGGTCATTGACCTTGTCCTGTCCAGGTCTTAGACTGGACACCAAAGCAAAAGGGAAGATTCTTATGTCATCAAATCACTGGACAAATATTTGAGAAATCTGCATTCCATTTTAACAGTGACTTAACTTCTTTTCAAAATTCCAGACATTTCCCTGAAAAACACAGGCCACATTTGCTACAGGACTTCAGGTTTCTGGTGGTGTTTCTCAGCTAGATATTTCAAAACAGTGGCTCTCAATCCTTTTTATATTATTCATAAAGAGATAAGAATTTCTAGGAGAAGGTCCACACATTAAACTATCAGAAATATCACAGTGTTACGCAAAACATCACAAGTTGCTCACTGAAATTCTCTCTCTTCTGCATACATCTCTGTATGATGTATTGCTTCTTACTGCTTGCTGCTTTGTTTTAGCTCATTTGTTTTATGCTGCTCTGTACTTTCCTTAATGTTATATGGAGTGATTGCTTGAACAGAAGGGGATGAGAAGTCAGACATTTTTGGTTTTAGTTTGTGATTTTGTTTTGTGGTTTTTTTGTTTTTGTTTTTGTTTTTTTTTTCCACAGAAAACTATCTTGTAGAATTTCTGTGTCCAGTTTTGGGCACCCCAGTTCAAGAAAGCCAGAGATCTACTGGAGAGAGTCCAGCATAGGGCCACCAAAATGATTAAGGGAGTGGAGCATCTCCCTTATGAGGAGAGGCTGAGAAAGCTGGGGCTCTTTAGCCTGGAGACTGAGGGGGGACCTCATCAATGTCTATAAATATGTTAAAGGTGAGTGTAGGGAGGATGGAGCCAGACTTTTC
>JAOEGS010004841.1:18988-34958 GCA_025447755.1 Corythornis vintsioides | reverse complement strand
ACCCGGCCGGCGGGCGGGCCGGGGGGGGGGGGGGGGGAGGGGGGGGGCGGCCGCGGGGGGGGGGGGGGGGGGGGGGGGGGGGCTCGGCCACCGCCTCCTCCCCGCTGCGGGGGACGGGTTTGGAGCCGGCCGGTGCCCCCGCCCCGCCCGCTCCCTCCTGCTCCCGGCTCCGGAGCCGGGTTGCGCTCCGGTGCCGCTGCCGGTGCCGCCCTCGGTCCAGCCCTGCTCCAGGGGTCCCGGTGCCGGTCCCGCCCGCGCCTTGCAGCCAGGAGCGCCCGCGGCTCTCCCGGAGGAGGCACCGGCCGCCTCTCGCCGCGGAGACGACCGGGCCTGCCCGGCCCCTCCCCGCCCCGCCCCGCCCGGGTGCAGCCAGACCATCCGCCCCCGGTGCTGCCCTGGAGACCCGCTGCTGCTCCCCGCATCGCCCCGCTCCCCCAGCTCCCTGCTCCCGAACCCCCCCGGTGCAGCCCGTGACCCCGGTACCGAGCCCTGGCCCACGGAGGGCTGGGGGCTCCGACCCTCCAGGGAGGCACTGACTCACCGTGGGCTGTGACCAGTCCAGTCCCGGTGCCCAAATCTCCCCTCGCAGTGGTACACAAAGCCCCCCGGCCGCAGGACACATCCCCGCGGATCCCATCGAGGGATCATTTAAGAGCATCGTTGAAGTCACCTCTCCAGTGGTCTCCTCACGCGGTGGGTGTCAGCGGCTTGGCGGGGCTGTCACCTCCAGCTTGTTCACCAGCTCTGTTCCCATTGCAGACCAAGGACACGCCGGGAGTGCAGGGGGTGACTGCTCAGGTATGAGACAGGCTGGAGATCGATGCCAGCTGGGGCAGGCTGTGGAAATTCTCTGGAGTTGCCCTTTCTGTGTGAAAAACGAATTGTTAGAGTGGACTCACCCAAACTTATCCCCTCAACCCGTACTGGGAGCAGCCCAGCTCAGGCTGGGTCCAGAGAGGAGCCTGGCTGCACAGCTCTTCAGCTCCCAGCCCCTGGGCACGAGTCACCCACTTTGCTGGAGGTATCAAGTCCTGCTCAAGAAAAGGTGCGTTCAGGTAAACTGGAAATTTGTGCTTTATGCTGGTGAAAGCTAAAAACCCCGGGAGTGCATCACATTCCCCAAAAGATTCTTATTAAATTGCACTTTATCAGCTAAAAACTAACACTCTTCACGTGCAAAGTGTTTTATTTTTCAGTCACATCACTTTATCTCATCCCAAAGGTTCCGTATCTCTTGGCACCTTCCTGGTTTGCAGGAGAAACAGTCTGAAGCAGCCCAGAGGGGATCGTCTTTCCCAGCCCTGGCATACAAACGTGTAATGGATCCCTGCAATTTGTTCTGGCCACACAGGGCTTGGACAGGGTTGGGGACAATGCAGGATAGGGGTGACAAACATCCCAGCTCCTTTCCCCAGCTGCTGTGATGCTCTAATATGGCAAAGTTGGGAGAAGTTCTTTCTAATAATAAATAAATCCAGGTCAGCTCTACAGGGAGCAATGTCAGGGAATTTTAATCCCACAAGAAATGACTTTTAATTCAAGGCAAAGCTGGGACTCTGCTTGAAGTGCTGCTGTCCCTCAGCCCAGCCAAGATCCGAGGGGTTGGATTGTTCTGGCTGCCTCAAGTGGCTCTGTCTGGGGAGGAGTAAAGCCCTTGGTGGGAAGAGCTGTGGCAGTGCTCACAACCAAAGCCTGAGCACCCTGGGGGGGGGTGCTTGAAAAGAGCCAGGGACACCCCCCCACTTAATCTCTGACACTTGTCAGCCATCTCCTAATGGGACAAACTCCTCCCCAGCCTCATTCATCCCCATATCCTCACTCCAGGGCCGGTGGGGGTGATGCGAGTACCCCCGTTGCTCCTCTGGCTCCTCGCAGATGGGTGATGGAGTCACCTCAGGGGTGACCACAGAAAGGCTCTTTAGTTTACAAAACAAAAGATACCATCACTCCTCGTGGGCTTGGTTAGAAATGAGATAGTTCTTGCTGCTCTTTGCCATGACATCATTAGTCTTCAGAGTTAACAGCCAGCTTGTGGGCAGAGCCATCCCCTGCCTCTCTGCTCTTGTTGCAGCCTCTCTCCAGCTCCCCAGAAGTGGTAGCAGGTTTGTTTTGTGGCAGGTTTTGGAAGAAACGTGATCCATGTTTTCCGTTTGCTGTTGTGTAAGTCAGGAGGGTGCAGGTTGGGGCAGGTGGCGTGTGCCAGCTGGGGCACCCCGGGCACCTCGCTGGGGGCTGGAAAGGTTTCAGCCTTCCTGGAAGTCGTTACAAATTTCACTGAAAAATTGAACAACGTCAACCAGTTCTGATTTGAAACATGTGAGAGAGAAATCCTGTTTATATAGGAAAAGCACAAGGACTAAAAGAATCCCAGAACCAGAGACTGGGGTGGGTTGGAAGGATCTTTAAGGGTCATCTAGTCCAACCCCCCTGCAGGGAGCAGGGACATCTTGGATGGGGCTTTGAGCAGACTGGTCTAGTGGGGGTGTCCCTGCCCATGGCAGGGCAGTCGGAATTAGAATTGGAATTAGAGTCCTGTGTTGCACTTGCTGGCTCTGCTCATGCTCAAGGAGCAGCACATTGAGCAGTGCCAGTGCCCTGGGCAGCAGGTAGAGAGCAAGGGCTGTGAACACCCTGGGCATGTTTGGATTTAACCAACCAAAAGCACCTCCCACGGCCATGCCAGGTCTGCCTTGGTTGTGGCTCCTCTCCACGCTCTCCCATCTGAGCAGAGCTTCCCCCTGTTGGAAACCAGGACGCTGCATTGCAAAAGGGAGGGCTCAAGATGCTGCTGGGACCCAAGGAAGAGGCAAAGCTGGCTTTGGGAGTGGTGTAGGTGCCCCTTCAAAAGCAGACATGCCAGGACAGACCTGCTAGTGCCCCGCTGAAGACATTTGCAGAGGCTGCTCTGGGCATGGGATGTTGAGGGGTGTGTGGCCTTAGGCAGGGGAGGGATTGGAGGGCTAGAAGAGCTCAGCACTCCACCACTGGGTCCTTCCTTCTCCTGTCTTCCTAGTGTTCGTTTTTGCCAGCATTAATATGCTGGGACAGTTTAACACTGGGATCTGGAAGGTTTCTCTGGGGGTCTGGAATAAAGGTGAACTTGCCTCATCACATCTCATGAGTGCTCTACAGAGCCTGGCCCACAGTTGCCCTGGATCCCCACAGATCAAGACAAGACCAAGCCCAGGGTGGGACCAGTTGGGTGCTGCTGCTCTTCTCTCTGAAACGAGGAAGCTTCACCTTGATGCTCCTGGCCCCTCTGCAAAGTAGCATCGCACAACACCCTCCCTCTCCTTGAGCCGCAGGAGGCAGCAGCTGTCCTGCCAAAAAGCCAGTAGCTGCTAAACAAACAGTTTAATGCAAAACAGCCTCGGTGGAACAGGAGCAAACGTGCCCAAGGAAACGCTGAAGCCATTACAGAGCCACAGCACAAGCACATGATGTTGTGAAGGCTTCAAGGAGTTCTCAGGAAGCACAGCCTGGTACAATTTGCATCTTCCTAACGACCTGGGGGGTATGGTCAGTGGTACATCATTTCCAGCTATCCCTCAGTGTCTGCTAAGAGCCCATCCATCTGTCTGTCTGGTTGTCCCTGCAGCCAGTGCCTGCCTGTCCCACACCTCACCTGCTGTATCCAGCAGCGCCGGTACCAGCACCTTCCATCCCAAAGAAATCACAAAGCAGAGAAATTCAGAGTAACAGGGAGCTTCTGGCTCACAGAGGTTTGAGAGTTGCTTGTATTTGGCTTGGCTGCCTCCTCTTGACCAGTCAAGCTACCCTTGGTCTGCTGGAGCTGAAACCAGCCCCAGGCTGAGGGCTCACAGGCTGCCAGAGAGCTGCCCGTGGAGCCTGCAGACTTCTCTCTGCTCTTCCAGTGCTTCTTGGTTGCAGCTGCAAAAGTAGCCTGAGCTGGATGCCCACCCGGGGCTCTGCAAAGGGTGCCCACCTGGCCATCTCACAGGGATGGGTGCAAATCAGTGTTGCCTGTAGCAGCATGGACTGGAAAGCTTTTGGTGCTGCTGCTGAGCTGCGTGAGCAGGGGGCAGATGCTGGGCACAGGGAAATGCCTGTGCATCCACCCAGCTCTGGCCTCACAGCACCTGAGCTCTGCCTTGTCTCCAGGAGGAGATGGAGCCAGACATCATGTCCAATATGTACTTGGCCTCCCAGCCTGCTCTGCATCCTCTGGAAGTGAAAAGGGACCTCAAATCTCTCCCGATCAAAACCCTGCTGTTGTGGAATGTGCCAAAGGGCAATTCCAGCCCCGGCGCCTTCCCAGTGCAGACCCAGGATGCTCCAGGCAGGGTTACCCAGAGTGGATCCTCACGCAGGAGGTGAGAGGCCCAGGCAAGAGCAGCACCCAGCCAGTCTGTCCACTGGGAGGGGCACAGACTGGTGGAAGAGGCAGCAATCCCCAGCAATGGGTGCTTTGGAAGGAGAGCTGCTGGGTGAGCCTGATCCTGCTCCCAGGCTTGGCACCTAAACCAGTTGCCACCAGCTACCCCGGGTACCTCACCCTGGTTGGCACCTACAGCCTGGTTGTGATGACATCTCAAACATCTTTCTTAGAAGAGCCACTGCTGGCCCTGGCTTCCCAGGTCAGCTGAGGCTGGAGGGATGCTCTGCAAGTTGCTGTCACTGAACCACCTCTCGCGGCCTCTCTCGCCTCATCGACCTGCTGGGGGATGACAGAGTTCAGAGACTTGATTGATGCCAAGAGGAGATGTTGTGAACCGCTGGGATGGAGTGAAAAATGGGACCTGGCCAGAAAATGAATGGTACCTAATGTCACACACAAAATGTACTACAAACAAGTGTCCGTAAGCACCAAGGGGGGAAAATGGAAGTGATTAAGTCATTTGAAATGTCAAATTGCCCATGGACCCCACATGGGGACATGACAGCTGAACAAAAACCTCGACATGAAAAATTCCTGAAAACTAACAAAGGAACGATGATTAATTTCTCTCTGTTCCAGGGCAATCACATTATATACACACGAAGGAGTCATAAAAATTCCAGGATGACGGAACAAAATCCTTACAGATAAAATACAACCATACTGGAAGGAGCTGGAACCATCCAGGGAAGGAGAGTGCCTGGGGCTGGCTCCTGTGCATCCTGCTGGGGAAAACACCTTCCCTGGAAGATGCCACTGCAGGATTCCACCTGATGACCACAAATTCCACATCCCAGCTCGAGACGGGATAAATCCTTACAGCAGTTCTTCCTGCAAACAGCCCATGTGGCACACGCTGGGAATTGCCCCCTTGTACCATCCCAGCACCACGTGGCAAAGGAATCGAGGCTGAGGATGCATCAGTAGTGGCACAAGAGAGGGTTGTGCAGGAGAGGGCTGGAAGGGAGTGGGTAATGAGGTCAGTATCCTGCTGATGGCCAATTTAAAGCTCCTGCTGAGCCCCAGGTGCCAGTGCTGAGCATTTTGGGATGCGAGAAAATGAAGGGATAAAGTCAAATCATTTCAGTCCAAGGGAGGCTTCTTTCTTCATTTAAGAGAAAGATATTCCAAACCAAACCCACAAAGAAAATATCATTAAATGAGGCCTCAGTGCTGCTCGATGACTGCTCGTTGGCTTTTTGTGGGATGTTTTTCATTAAAACCGGCTGTGGAGTCTGCAAAGCTAATTAAGGAGGGTGCTGAGTGGTGCCAGGGGCAGAGCAGGGTTCAGGGGCTGCCTCCGTGGGCCACAGACACTATACAAGGAGAACAGTCCATCTGAGAGCAGCAAACACCCCCCTCAGCCACACAGTGATGGTCCCTCGTGACAGGGAGCAACCAGGGATGGGGGTCCCCACATCCACCCCAGCCCCAGGACAGCTGCATCCCAGTTGGATTCCTCTCACCAAGGCTGCTCCCAGCTCTGAGCCTGCTCCCAGTTCACTCTCCACTGCTGGGTGGTGAATGGGGGTGTCATTCCCTTCTCCTAATGGGCCGTGAAGCTTCAGCCTGCTCAGGATGCCCGGAGTCCTGTCAGGGAAAAGATACAGGGAAAAACACAGGGCGAGGGTCAAAACAGTGTGGAAAAGTGGTGAAACTCATCACAGCAGGAGAAGAAACAGGGATGAGGGACACTGCTCCTGCCCATGGTGCCAGTCTGGCTGTGGAGGCCCCAGTAGGTCCCCTGGGTGTCCCCCGTCCCTGCATCCCTGGCTGGCGATGGCAGCAGCGATGCCTTGAGCCTTCCCTGTCCCAGCTCCCCAAGTTCCCAGCCAGGAGAGGTGTGTCGGGACAGAGCCATGGCAACTCCTAACACAGTGTCAACAGAGATCAGCAAAATCATGGCTCTCCCACTGAACTCTCCAGGGAGGGCGAAAGGCTCTGGGCCAGACCCGCCGGCCATAAACCAGACTGAGCATTTTCAGCTAAGGCCAGAACCTGCTCCAGCTCAGCCCCAGCCCAGCCCGTGGTGAGGGGGAGCCATGGGCTGCCCAGTGCTCCCGCAGGGCTGGGTGGGACATCATGGTCCAGATGGATGGATGGATGGATGGATGCAGTGGTTGTGCCAGTCACTCCAGTCCCACCGGTCTAAGGCTGGGTGAGTCTTGGATGCAGGCCTGGAGAGGGACACCTTGGATTAAATCTATTTTTTTTTCTCGGAAAATAACTTGAAAACCTATTTTCTTTTAAACTCAAACTCAGCAGCATCCAACCCTTTTTTTTTTTTTTTTTCCCCTTTTAAATGGAAAATTTTAGCCAGAAGGCAGTTTCCTAGGTTGGGTGTGAACTGTTCCTCCTGCACAGGCTGTCAGGGACAGTCCTTCACCTTGCCTGCGAGCAAAGACAAACCCTCCCAGCCTCGCTGCTCAGCGGGGACTCAATTACCCAGATGAAGCCAACCCGGCCAGAACGCAGCCCAGAAGAGTTTGACACAAAGTTGGGAACCTGCCAAGAAATTCCTAATTGAAAGTGGTTCCTGAACTGTCTGTCAGTGGGGTCTCCTCCTGGTGAACCCTCCTCTTGTCACCGTGAATTACGAGCGTGCTCTGCTTTGAAATGAGGCAGAGTAAATCTAATCATATTTTTATGAGCCCCTCTTCCTCTGGCACGGGCTGAGCTTCAGGCACACGCTGCGTGAAGCAGAGGAGCAGCAGCTTTGCCTGTTTCCATCTCCATCCCCTTCGGGGAGTGACGGGGCAGATTAGGAACAGATTAAAAGTTCAAGCTGTCATAAACCAAGTGCCCAAAGCCTGTTGCAGCCACGGGGCTTGGGTGGCAGCGGGCAGGGCAGAGCAGATGTGATCTCCAGTCCCTCACCTTCTCCCTGCAGCGGGGTCCAGGTGGGATGCTTGGGATGGGCCAGGAGACAGAGCTATCAGGGGACAGGAGCCATGGGGGTTGCTCCTCAGGGGCTGGGCAGGGCTGCTGAGAGCTAAAGCAAGAAGAGAAGTGCCACCATGTCTCCAGTGCTCCCGTGGGGTCTGTCTCAGCACCTGGCAGCAGGGCTGACCCTCACCCCTCCATTTCTCCCACCTCCACCTGACCTTGGATCACCTCCACAGCCACGAGCTGCAGCCCCCAGCAGCCCCCCACGGGTCTCCAGGACCTTGCCCAGGGCTGTGGTCTGGAGCAATGAGTCCTGCCTGGTCCAGCCCTATCTCCACAGAGTCATTTCACACCTCCTGGGGCGTGAAGGTCACACACCAGATGTTCCCCATCAGCAGGCAGAACCTTGTGCATTTTACACTGGATTTCAGCCCTGCAATCAAATTGCCTTTGGTTTCTCAGAGGCAAGTGATACTCATTCTTGGAGCAGCATTTGGCTGATTAGGGGATGAAGGTTGATGCACAAGGAGCGTGATCCCTGGGATCCAGAGCAGAGCCTGCTTTCCCAAGGTCTCAGCCAAAAGAACTGCTGGCAGACAGAGGTGCCTGGGTCTGGAAGAGTGCTCTGTCATTTGGGACACTGACCTGACCCCGCAGCACACCTCAGGCTGCTGGGGACTGGGAGCAAACTTATGGGCAGCAGGGGAGGGGGGATCCTGCCCCTCTGTCTCTCTCTGGGGAGACCCCCCTGCAGGGCTGGGTCCAGCTCTGGAGTCCCCAGCAGAGCCAGGGAGCTGCTGGAGCAGGGCCAGAGGAGCCCCAGCAATGCTGGGAGGGCTGGAATCCTCTGCTGGGACAGGCTGGGAGAGCTGGGGGGGTTCAGCCTGCAGAGAAGAAGGCTCCAGGGAGACCTTCTGGGGGCCTTGCAGGTCTGTCAGAAAGATGGGGAGAAAGTTCTGAGCAGGGGCTGTTGGGACAGGACAAGGGGTGATGATTTAAATGAAAAGAGGGAGATTTGGACTGGAGAGAAGGAAGAAACTGCTGATGCTGAGGGTGGCAGAGCCTGTGCCAGTGTGCCCAGAGAGGTGGTGGCTGCACCATCCCTGGCACCATCCCAGGGGAGGTTGGGGGGGCTCTGAGCAACCTGTTCAGTGCAGGGAGGTTGGATCAGATGAGCTTGGAAGGTCCTCCTAACCCAAGCCAGTTTGTCATTCTATGGTTCTTGGTTTTTTTCCTGGTGCTTTTCCTGCATAAAGAGGCTTGGAGGCTGCAAGCTGACCCAGAATTCACACTGCAGGAGGAACAGTGCCAGTGGCAGAGGGAGCAGCATAAGGACATTGTCCTGGCACTGCCCAGGGAAAGCAGAGGAGGGGCTGCTCTGGCAGGAGGATTTATCTAATGCCCTCAGTGCTGTTGAACACAACAGCCTAATCTCCATGCCACGTGCCCTCCGAGGAGGCTGAATTAGTATCTCTGTCCCTAGCTGAATGGGAAACATCTCTAAGAGCAGCCCCAATCCTGCACCTTGTCCAGCTGAATCAGCCCAGGAGCACTGCTCCTCCCTCCCTGCCCTTTGCATTCCAGCCAGGTATAATCCTCTAAAAGGCTGGTAGCTGTTCTCAGCCCGTGGCCACGCCACCTTCCTTACCTGCTGTGCCACTCCAGCTCCAACCAGGGGTCTGCAGCTGCCTGCACAGCCCAGGCTTCCAAAGCTGCTGCTGGTGCTGGGAGAGCTGCTGGAGGAGAGGGGGTTCACTTCAAAGCTCTTCTGCCTCTTATAAAATCCCCTTCCACAGAAATGGGGATGCCTGGAATTTACAGATACCTGGCAGGTCTGCAAATAAAACATTCAGATCAGTTCTGCCTGGGGAGGGAGGGGGAGTTATTGATATGATGGTGACATATGGAAGCATCAGATCAGAGCAGAGCCTTGTGCTGCACACACAGAGGCGGGTTTTGCCTCAGAGATGTGAATTCATCAGGCAGAGGCATAACCCAGCCTGGGAACTGAGCCCTGTCCTGGCTCTGAGCACAGAGTAGGGGTCAGAGAGTGGAAGAAGGGCTGGAGCCACAGACAGTGACTCAGGGCAGGTCTCTAGCAGCAGAGTCCCAGGCAGGTTAAAAATCTATAAAGGCAATGCTGGGAGGTCCTGCCTGTCCTTCCCAGGGCCACAGAGCAGGCTGCACAGTGCTGAGAGCTACCAGCAAAGCAAAACACAATGGATTTGCTCAAATGGGCAGCCCCCAGCCAAAGCAACCTGCCCACAGATTGAACACAGCAAGAGCCTCTTATCTCCCGTGCCTCTGTTCCCAGCAGTCTTCCCCCCAGGGCCCACCAGCCCTTTGCTTCCCTCCTGGCACCCAGACAAATCCATCCTGCTCCTCAGCATTTAGCCACGGCTGCTCCTGCCAGGAGGTGGCCAGTGGCCCTTGGGACACACGAGCATCCCAAGGGTGACCTTCAAAGGGCAGATCTCTGCTGACAGTGGGATGGACTCTGGACACGCTGTGTTTTAAAATACCACTGAAAAGGGTGCACCCAGGAAAAGCAACTGAACCAGCAGGGAAAGGGCTTTGCTCCATATTTATACTCAAAAAAAAAAAAAAAAAAAAAAAAAAAAAGATATTTCAAAAACAGTCTCCCAAACCCTACATCCCTCTCCCAGGAGCACCCCTCTCCTGCCTTAGCAGCCCCAGCCTCACAGCCAATAAATCCTCTGTGCATTAAACATTGTGAGTCTCAATTAATTAAACAAGCACAACAACCACAGTCCCCTCAGCAATTAGAGAAGTGGCTGAATAATTAGATGGCATGTTAATTTAATTTCCAGGAGGGGGGGGAAGAAAAAGAAAGGAAAAGAAGGAGCAAATGGGATTACATTTGATGAGAGGGAAATTAGAAGCCACTTAATCATAGAGCAATTAAAGTTCCCCGACCTACATAGCTAGAAAAAAAACCAACCCAACCCTAGAAGGACAGGACCACCAGCAATACACTGGGAAATGCCAGGTGAAATACCAGCTTAAGGCCCATGTGTGCATGGATTTGGTAGCAGCCACCCTGGCTTAGCCTTTCCCCCTCGTCAGGGAACTGGGAGAAGGCTTTTGCCTCACAAGCACCTGCCTCATCCCAGCCAGCCCTGCAGCTAATGCTCTTATCTGCCTGCCTCAGCTAAGTCAGATCAGCTGGCCCCTGCCAGGAGAAGCAGAAGCACAAGGAGAGCAGCTCCCCACAGCCCTGAGGAAACTGGAGAGGGTGGTCCAGGGCTCAGACAAGCAGGGTCACCCCCAGCATGGGCAGCTCCATTCATTGTGTCCTCTCTGAGTTTACTTTCTATCTGTTTCTGATATCAATATTGCACCTGCCTGGAGCAGCAACAGGTACCAGGTTTCACCCAGGACATTCCCAGAGCCCACCCAAGGGGTTATTAGAAGCAGAGCAGGGGAAAATCCCCTCTTGAGCTTAAGAAAAGACATTCAGCATCTAATTTCTAGAGGGCTGACAGCCACCCCCCTTCACCCTGAGGTCTGGTGTCATCAGAGGGCCTGGAGCATCCCCAGCCCCATCCTGACCTGCCTGTCAGGGTGACACAGCCAGCATGGGAGCCACATTCTCCAGCCCCTCCATCCTCAGGGTGAAGCTGAGGTGGGTGCCAGGCTCTTGGGCACAATGAAGCTGCCTGAGCTGAGCTGCCGGTGGCCTCCTGCCTTATCCCAGCCCGCGGCGAGGTTTGGAGATAAAGGTGGGTTTTGTTCAGTTTAATTAGAGCTGGCATGGCAGAGCTTCTTGCTGCCAAGGGCTGACAGGCAGATTAATTAATCCGCTCACCGTTGTCACTCGGAGACAGCTCCTCAGCAGCCAAGTGGGGGGAATCCTGGAGAGAAGCAGAGAGAGCCTCAGCAGCCCAGAAAAAACAGTGGGGAGAGGGGTGGAAGGAGATGTTTTCTCCCTGTCAATGCCTTTTTCTTTTTCCCCTCCCAGGGTTCAAACTTCCCCCTGCCCAAGGCAGGGGTGGAGTCCCTGTGATCCCTGGAGGGGTTTCCAAGCCCCCTGTGGAGCTGTGGTGCTGAGGGCCATGGGGCAGTGGTGCCCTGGCAGTGCTGAGGGTTGGTTGGACTCCATGATCTGAAAGGTCTCTGCCAACAAAAATAATTCTAAACCCTTCACACCAAAACCAGCTAGGTCAATGCAGGGGTTTTGCAGGGGCTGAAACTGGGAGTGAATGCCCCTGCAGCCCTCTGGGAAGCAGCAGATGGTTCCCTAGCACTGGGAGCCTGATTGCATCACAGACAGCCCCGTGAAACAAAGCAGAGCAGCAGCGTTGCACGAGCAGCCTGCAAACATCCATCCTAATTCCAGTACCCACAACTCACTGCCTTTTAATTACGAGGTGGCACATTCACAGCAATCCAGGAGGAAAAAAAACCAACCAACCAACCTCTTTTCCACCAACAGCTGCACCTACAATGCCATTCAAAGGCAATGGGAGCAGGCAGGGACCTGGGGTGTAGCAGCAGCTCAGAGCACTGGACTGTCCCTCAGCACCAAGGGAGATGTTCCCAGCTCTGCTGCCACGTCACGGGCAGGGTTGGCTGCTTCCCAGCTCCAGCCCCACATGCCACAGGAGGCAGGGGGTGTGCAGGCAGGAGGGCAGGCAGGATTGCTGCCTGCAGCAGGTATAGACCTGCTTGGGTGGAAGGAGCAGTAGGAGAGCTGGGGATGAGTCCTTCAGAAGGCTCAAAGGGAACAGTTCTGGTCACTTGTGCTCAAGAAAAGGGAAACTGAGATGGATGAAGAACTGGGAGTCAAAAGGGACAGAGTGTCTAACTTGCTGGCAAAGGATGAGTTGGACATGAGCCAGAGATGGATCTTCATAGCCAGGAAAGCCAATGGTCTCCCGAGGGGCATTCAAAAGAGTGTGGCCAGCAGGTCGAGAGAGGTTCTGCTCCCCTTCTACCCTAGTGAGGCTGCTTCTGGAGTACTGGGTCCTGTTCTGGGCTCCCCAGTTCAAGAGAATGAGGGAACTACCAGAGAGAATCTAACAGAGGTTACAAAGATGCTGAAGGGCCTGGAGCATCTCTGTGCACAGGACAGGCTGAGATCTGGGGCTGATTAGCTAAAGACAGATGCTGATCAATAGCTACCCCCAGGAGGTGGGGAAGAGACCTGCAGGGAGAGACCGGAGGAGCCCAAGGGGGATGGCTGATGATGGGGGAGGAATTTGGGCCAAGCTGCCAGAGCCCAAGGAGGACCATGGGGCAGAGCTTGCTGGAGATGCTGCTCTTCTGTCTGGACTTGTTGCCCACCAGCACTGCCAGGTCCTCCTCCCCAGAGCTGCTTTCCAGCAGGTCAGCCCCTCACCTGTACTGGTGCAGGGCACAATGCACCTGTACAAGGCTCTGCCTTCTTAGAGACACCATGGGCACTGCCAGCTCAGCCCAGGGAACCTCTCAGAGATGCTAGAACTCCCTCTTGGCTCATTTCACAGGAGGAGAAACCCCCTCCCTGCTCCTCCAGCTCAGAGATCAGAGATCCCGCAGCAGATCCACTTGGATCCAAATCACCCAGAAAGGGAGCACTGGAGACTTTACCTAGTGAAAAGTCATCCTTGCTGTGCAGAATACGCACAGAGGCACTTCTGTCCTCCAGCTCCCCATCCCGTGGGGCTGCTCCCGTGTCCCCCCCCAGCTCCCCTGGAGCAGCACACTGGAAAATCAAGCGTTTGCTCCAAGTCCAACCCCTTCTCTGCGAGCCCCAGGGAGGGAAGCAGAGGTCGGGTCAGCCCCGGCTGCCTCCGGGACGCTGCTGCCCTCGATTGTTTATTTGCTTAGTGGTAATTATAGCAGCGTAATTATAATCAGCGCTCGTTTCCATCCAGAGTCGCTTTGCTGGCTGCTGAGCCCCCCCCGCTGAGCCACGTGCGGGACAAACCGCAGCAGCGCGGAAAGTAACGGGACGGGAGGTGCAGGGAAAGGGAAAACTGGAGATAAGGAGGCTGGGGCTCCTCCCATCGCCCCCACCCTGGCCCGTGTTCCCCTCGGAACGAGAGGCCGGATGGAGAAACTGGGAGCACTGGCGTGTTTACTGGCACTGTCAAGGGGACCGGTAAAAGCTTCACCTTGTGATTGTCAATTAACTCCATCCCGGTAATTAACAGGTTTGATCAGCCCAGGGGGGCTTGCCCCTCACTACTTTGGAAAAATAAACATGGTCATGCAGGATTAAGCATCTGGGAAGGGGTAAACTCACCTTTTTTCTGTGTGTGCAGCACCTCGAGGCATCAACAAACCCCAAGAGCCCAGAGACATGAGCTCCAGGCCAGAAACACCAGCTCATCCCGAGTTTTCTTTCTTCTGTGTTGCGAGTGGACTTGTTTCACTCCTGAGAAACCCAAGAGAAGTTGGTAAGTATGAGGTTGGTTTGCAAAACAGTTCCCTGTCTCTGAGCTTTTTAAAGATGACCCTGGTTTTCCAAAAACTCAGTGCAGGGCTGCTGAAGGCAGAGCAAGGGGGGAGGGGGGGGAGGGGGGGGGAACCCTTTCCAGACACAAAAACTGCAGATGAAAATATTTGCATTTTTCTCATCTGTGTTTTCAAGGCTTGGTTGGAAAAAAACCCAAACACACACAAGAAAACCACACACACAAACAAAACCAAAACAAACAACACACCACACCTTTTTATTTGGAAAAGCAGTTCCTCTGAATCTTTAGGGAGGGAGAAAACCAAGCCACCAAGTCAACTGATCCCCTCCAAAATTCAATAGGTGAGAGTGAAGTCTGTAGCTACAAAAATGTGTTTTCTAAATGAGGAGCTTTGATAAACATTTGAGGAGCTTCTGTTGAAAAGCAGCTGCACTTGGAGGTTTTTTATTGCTGCCATGCAACCCCTCCTCCCCCCAGGCAATTCTTGCCCTCAGCTCTTCAAATAACAAATTAACCTGGAGGTTTTTTTGGCAGATTTAAAGTTAGGAGCCAGTGGATGCTGGGGATGGGTGTTGTGGCATCAACACATCCCCACAGCATCACGAGCACGGAGAGGAGCAGCAGCTTCCCCAGCAGAGCTGGGCTCTCCATCAGCCTCACCAGGCTGTCATCCTGGACCAGTCTGCAGGTGCCCAGGCACTGGGTGTACTGGGTCACACTGGTCAAAATCAACAAAGGATTTATTCCCTTTGCCAGGCTCATGAGCCTGTCCTAGAGCATCTGCTGCCCTGTTCTACCTGGAGATGGACTAAGCCCTGAGTTTGTGCCTGAGCTATTATTATTATTATAGAATCATTTGGGGTAGAAAAGAACTTTCAGATCATTGAGACCAACTATTAACCCAGCAGTGCCAGGGCACCACTGCCCCATGTCCCCCAGCACCACAGCACCAGGGCTTGGAAACCCCTCCAGGGCTCACAGGGACTCCACCCTTTCTCTTCACCTTTCCCTTCACTACCTTCCCTTGGCTCCCAGGAGCTCTTTGGCTTTCCTACTTCAGCAGTCAGCGAATAGGGGCATTATTTTTACGAGGGTTTTTTTGGAATTTAGATAGGATCAGCAAGTCAGGAAGAGTCTGGTCACAGGGGAGAGGATGTCTGTGAGTGCCTCCCCAGGAGAGCACTTGTCTGGACTTCCCAGCTCCTCAGCCCAAGGGCTCTGGCATCTGTTCCCTGTGGAAAGAGACTGTGACAGTCTTTGCCTCCCTCCTTTGCTCAGAGGGATCCCAGCAGCCAGCTCACTAAGGGGTACTCACCCCAAGAACAGTCACGGGAGATGGTCTGCCTGGAACTCACATCATTTGTTCTTTAAGGGAAGACTCCCAAATCCCACTCTGCTCAAACACCTTCTCCTTCCTCTCCAGCAATATCTTTACTCCAGGAAGTTCCCTCCCTGCCCACACATTGCTGAGCTGCTCACCAAGCCCCTGAAGACAGACCAGCTCCCTGGCAGAAGGCTTTGAATCCTCAGGAGTTACTGGCAGGTATCAGTTAGGGAATAAGATGAATTTCATGAGCTGTTTGCATTGCAGAGATGTTCTCAATCAGCCAGAGACAGCCAGTGTGCTGGTGAGGCAGGCCCGGTGCAGATGAGGTGCCTACAGATGAGATGCAGAAAGCAGCCATGCATGCTGAGCTGCTCCAGGGTTTGGGTTTCACTGACTAGGTGTCAGGCTCTAGGAAACAACACTCAGGAAATCAACCAGAACTACTCCTGCAATTCCCAGCTACCAAAACCAGTTAAAACAGCATCAGGAGCAGCAATAAAGCTGGTTTGTAAAAGGGTTTGTTTATGGCAAGGCTGGAAAGTGAGGACACTTGTCACAAAAGCCCTGGGTTGTCTAACAGAGTCCCCTGACATCTTGGGGGCTTTGGTGTCCCAAGTGCCACCAGCAGCTGGGAACCCACAGGTGACTCTTCCTCTTCTGTGGATTTTGTTCCCTTCCACAGCACTTAGTGGCTCCCTGGGGCTGTGATCCAAACGCAGGAAGGGTTCACAAGGGAAAAGTCATTTCACCCTGACCTGCAGCCTCATCCTGAGCCCAGGTGAGACCCAAGGTCTCTGTGCCCAGCAGATCTGGGGTGTCCCAGGAAGAGGGACAGAGGGAGGATGCTCAGGCAGGGCAGCTCTCCCGCCCCCCCCCCCCTCCCCCCCCTCCCCCCCCTGACACGGCGCATGAGGTCTCTCGGTATCGGCGGGG